>JAKSZT010036119.1:29427499-29580332 GCA_026826555.1 Tolypeutes matacus | reverse complement strand
TTTTTTTTTTTTGAACTAGACAGGCTGATATCAAAGTTCAAACAACAACAAACAAGCCTAAAAGGCAAAAATTGTGAGACAAAAAAAAAGGATAATGAGTGGACTTACCCTAACAGATATTAACTATGTTAAAAACTACAATAATTGGGAAGTGGCTGTGGCTCAATCAGTAGGGCTCCCGTTTACCATACGGGAGGACCCGGGTTCGGTTCCCGGGGCCTCCTGGTAAAGGCAAGCCCGCCCACACAGCGTGGTTAGCTGACCCAGCGAGCACAAACAGCAAGGGGGGGATAAATGAATAAATAAATAATAAAATCTTTAAAAAAAAAAAAAAAAAAAACTACAATAATTAAAACAGCATAGTATTGAAGCATGAATAGATAGATAAATAGGAGCTGAATAAAAAGTATATAAATAGTGTAGTCATCTGAACAAACTAAATTTGTATCCATCTGTCACACTTTATATATTCCCAATAGATTTAAACTCTAAATTTAAATATATTACCACAAATTATTAAAATGATCCATGGAAGAACTTGTTTATTGTTTCATAGCAGGGATGACCTTTCTATAATACAAATCCAGAAGCCAGCAAAGAAAAGATTAATAATTTATAATGCATAGAAATAAAAAGTTTTTTATGGGCTAGAAGCGTGATAAAAAGGTTAAGCAACAACTGATAAATTAGAAAAATATATTTGCAAATAATATAACAGTCAAAGCATTGATTTCTGTAATAAAGGGTTTCCACAAATAATTAAGGAAAAGGAACAAAAAAACACCTCAAGAGACAATGGGCAAAGGCTAAGAGCAGAAAGTTCAAACAAAAGATGCTCAACCTTAAGGTAAGGGATGTGCAAATTAACATTAATCCTTTTCTCCTGTACCAGATTGGCAAAGGTTAAAATATATTTATCATTTAACTGTATTAGCAAGGGTATAGGGAAAAGAAGTGACCTTTTATTAATTTCTGGCAGGAGTTCAAACTCACATAACTTTTACAGAAGGCTTTGGCAAATTCTGTTTTAAAAATTACAAATAAACCTACCTTTTGATTTAGCAATTTCACTTATGGGTATTGACCTGATAGGTATCCTAACCCATGTACAAAATTATATATGTGTATGTGTATAAGGTTATATACTTGCTATATATAACATATAGCATATAGCATAAATGTAGGTAATAGCAAAAGAGTGGAAACAACCTAAATATGAAAAAGAGACTAGTTAAATTAATTATGGTGTATCTCTATAAAGGAATATTATGTAACTATTTTTAAATGCTCATAATTTTAATTTGAAAAAAATGCCAAGATACACTTACTAAGTTAAAGAAAAAAAGAGCAAGGAGCATAATTGTGTATATAATTATACTACTATTTGTATTTTTGAGGGGAAAATATATCAATGTATTAGCATACACTTGACATCTATCCTAAACTCCTAAGTGCTTTCCTATACTGAAGTTACAAAGATAAAAATCATGTTTCCTTTGCCCTTCCAATAATTTTAAAAAATCATTTAATATTCTGTAGTAAATCTCTTTCTGATTAAGTGATTTGAAGGGGATTCTGTTCTCTGCAAATGAACCCTCAAGCTTATATACACATGTAATATCTCTGGTAGGGAACAAAAAAACCCAATTATGGTTGGCAGAATAGTGGTCCTGCACAAAGGTCTATGTCCTGATCCCTGGGACCTGTGAATATGTTAGGTTACACAGCAAAGAAGAATTAGGATGAAGATAGAATTAAGGTTGCTAACCACCTGCCATTGAGATGAGGAGGAGCCTGGGTTATCCAGGTGGGCCCAAAGTATTAATAATAATAGCAGGGGTACTTAAATGTAGAAGAGGGCAACAGAAGAGCAAGAGTAGCAGAAACAGAAAGATGTTTGAAGCTGCTACATCGCTGAATTTGATGATGGGGGAAGGGGCCACAAGCCAAGGAACACAAGTGGCCTCTAAAAGCTGGAAAAGGCAAGGAAATGGGTTCTCCCTAGAGCCTCCAGAAAGAGTGCAGCTCTGCCAACTCTTTGATGTCAGCCCAATGAGACTCATTTTGGTCTTCTGACCTCCAGAACCGTAAGACAATAAATTTATATTGTTTTAAGCCACCAAGTTTATGGTAATTTGTTACATCAAAAAGAATCTAATATACTGATAATACTGATTATCTCTGGAGAGAACTGAATCACTTGAAGAGAAGATGGAAGAGAGACTTTTGCTACATACTATTCTATACCTTTAGAATTATGATTCTTGAGAATAAGTTTTCTATTCAAAAAGTTTAATTAAACTAAAAGAAAAATTCTACATATTTGACAAATGTTGTCTGGTCTTTAGTTTTTCTAAATTAGAACCAGCTCAATTTTTGTTTCTTTGCAGAAAGTCTTCTTTTTCTGACTGAATACTTGCAATTATTAATTTTCTCTTTACAATCCAAAAAATAATTATTACTTTCCTCTTTATAATTTATCCTACAAGACTTGGCATGTTTCTCTGCACCTACTCCAGTCAGTGGTCCTCGTTTTCTTGTCCTCATTTCATGTACAAGCCAAAGTCTTTATGAATCCCAGTTCTATGCAGTTAGCTAGATGCTGAGTTTCCCTATGACAGGTGCTTTTCCAGATCCCCTCCATGAACAGGCAAGGAGTCCCAGCCCCCAGCTGTTAAGGCCCAATTCCAGTCCCTCTCCAGTTGAAGTCCTCAGATTTAGCTTAGCTTACAAATCCTCCTGCTTATAAATCCTCCACTTTATTTTGGTATCTTGAGATTTCTCTTTTTTGGTTTCAAGCTCAGCTATAAATTAAAACAATTTTGTTCTATTTTATCTAGCACTTTTATGTTTTGGGATGGGAAGTGCAGGGGCAATCTTTCACGTCAGCTCAGTTCAATCCATTCAAAGGTTGACCCAAAGCATCATTCTGCATTCTGAGTTCCTCATAAATTTTTAAAAAAGCACATCCAACATAATGATTAAGGGCATAACCTTTAAAATTGGATAGACCTGGGTTTGAATTAGCTGCGGAACATTTCTCAAGTTACACAACCTCTCTGAACACCCTGCCTAATTTACAAATGTGCAGAATGACCTCCTTACGGGACTTTTCTAAAGGATATACGAAATGGAGTAAGAGAACATGTTTTAGTTTGC
Source organism: Tolypeutes matacus (assembly GCA_026826555.1). NCBI lineage: Eukaryota > Metazoa > Chordata > Mammalia > Cingulata > Chlamyphoridae > Tolypeutes > Tolypeutes matacus. The sequence goes on along the minus strand of JAKSZT010036119.1, from coordinate 29,577,173 downwards.
CAGACTGCCGAAAGCAGATACCATAAAATGGGCTGGCTTTTGACAGTGGGAATTAATTAGCTTATAAGCTTACAGTTTTGAGGTGAGAATAATGTCCAAATCAAGGCATCATTGTGTGATGTTTTCTCCCTGAAGACAGGCTGCTACGGATCCTGAACTCCTCTGTCACACGGCAAGGCACAGGACTGCATCTGCTGGTCTCTGCAGATGTTTTTCTCTCTGTGTGTCTGAATTTTATTCTCTTATAAAGGACTCCAGTAAGAGGATAAGACCCACACCGGGCAAGTCTGATGTCACCTAATCAAAAGACCCTACTTATAATGGGTTTATATGAACAGGAAGGGATTAGCTTTAAGAACATGATTTTTGGGGGTACGTATAGGTTCAAACAACCACCGAGCACTAGCACACAGCATCAGGTGCCACTCATCCCATTATTACCTGCACTTCCTGCATTGTGGCTTTCTGCTTTTGTTTCAGTCTTTGACTGCCTGTACTCTGCTAAGGGTACCAAACAATCTAAAGTTTCCTTTGAATCCCTGAAGGGGAAATTTTTCTAAGAGTCTTCAGGATATCATTCCATCTTACTGGTTTGGCAGTATTTCTCACATTTGTCATGTCTTATTTTCCATTGCTGACTCTGTCTAGAATAAGGAGGGTCTCTTCCTACCTGCTGTCTGACAATTGATGGAGTGTGTGTCTACTCTTGGCTACAGCTGTGTCCCTTCTCAGATGTAAGTGGTCAGTGTTCAAATCTCTGAACAGAATTTCCAAACTCTTGCAGGCAATGGACCAGGGCAGCTCTGCTTCACTGAGGTAGGTTCTTGTCATGCCCCAATGTTTCAGTCTCTAACACTGCAGTACACACACATACACACGAGCCAATCATGATTGCTAGCGAAGAATGACTTAACTCCATTCTCATCTGTAAGTGGTTTAACTACTTGGGATTTGAGGATTAATGTGTCCCTCTAGTTTCCCGCCATGACTGGGAATTGTGTCTATAAGGAACTGGAGAAGGGAAGACAGTAGGAGGGCTGGCATCCCAGTTTTTATTTGGTGTTGACCCTTTGTCTCTGAACCAGAGGCAAGGCAGTAAGGCAGAAACAAATTATATTCTTTTCAGGCTGGGAGGTTTGCTCTGTTTCAAGAGGCAAACACATATTAAGGGGCTAGTTGTGATTCTCAGTTGTGCTGCATAAATTTCCTTTTATATTCTGACAATAGGTTCACTGACATTAATTTTTTAGCATTACAAGACTTTGTATTTTTCTGTATGTTATGTGTATTTAGTTAGGAGAGGCTGCATGCAGTACTGCTAGTCCTCGATGTTACTTTTAATTCGAAATGTCTTGTAGAATTTAACAATGTTAATTTTTATATTAGCTGCCCATTTTATTAAGGCCACAAAAAGATCAAGACAGAAAGACTGAATATATCTGAACATTACTTAGCCCAAAGCAGGCACCTAATAAGTGTTTTTTGGATCGAATCTAAACATGGTTTTAAACTGCCAGTACCATCATTTCAAGGACTCTGTTCCTACAAGACAATGTAGAGAAAACCTCCATAAATCGGACCAGCTGAACCATTCAGTTCTCTTCTTGTTCTACAGCTGTCATACAATTGCTTTCTGGTTCTGGCAAGATCATCTCTATTTCATCCTCCACACATGACTAGTCCATTCTACCCTCATGCTTCTGATTGCTCTACTGAGAAAACATGCTGCCCCCCCACCCCACACCCCCTCCCCCGCAACCCCGCTGATAACCCATGACTCTGAGTCCATTAACAGCTGCCCCACAATACGCTTCTTCCAGAAAAATGTGCCTACTTAACTTATCTGCCCTCCTGCCTGTGCTCAGCAGCCCTCAGAAGGTGCATATAACTTTTGGCATATTCATCTGCCTTTATTAATATGGTCCTCCTAAAAGATGAAAGCGTAACACTTCAGAGTGTATGGCTGTTCTGACTATCCATGACTGGAAGCTCGTGGAAGGCAAGAAGCCTCTTCCTTGATGTGTTCTGTGACTCCTCCTTCCCCCAGACAAAAATAGCTGGTTCAGTGCTCTGCTCATGGTAACAATGAAAACTGGTCACCGATTGGTGTACAGATCAATACTGGCATTGTTTTAAGCTAAGATTACTGAGGAGATTTTCTTCTGGATGTTAATTTATGCTAATGTAAAAAATCAAACAAGTTTTATTTGTTGTTAAGGGATTTTGCCCTTTAGTAATTCAGTATAACAAGAACCTCCTTGCCATCTGGGTATTTTTGACAATCAGGTGGGGATTCAGAACCTCCCTCCAACCCAAATACTGAAATGAGGGAAATTGTCAGCATGAATTAATTATTAGCTGACAGGAAATGACTGGAGGGAAAATTATTATTCTGAAGGAGAGGCAAAATGCAAAACAGGTAGGATTTTAAAATTTGGTAATTTCATAGTTAAAGTAGTAAAGAAGTGCTAATAGTACAAAATAGAAACTGAAAATTGGAATATGCTATGAAAGCCAATGAAATAGAAAAGAGAGCATAAATTCTAGTATGAAACAGAACTGAGATGAAGACTACCAGACCAACTAGATCAACTAAGACCTTTTCTTTAGGGGCTGGCAACCCCCATGATATGCCTGTGGCTGACATTTATTAATTGATCACATCAGCACCTTTTCCTGCCTTTCCATACAGGGGTTCAGTAGATTTAATTTGTCAATGTAATTCAGCAAACATTCAAGATGCTTTCCTTCCCTCTTCAGGCAGAGTATATTTCCCTACCTTACTGATGTTGGGCTTGGCCATGTGATTTGCTATCACCAAAGGAATGTGATATAAACACAAGACTTAATGTGCTTGTGTGATTGGTTTTGCTCCTATGCTCTGGTGACCTACCATGAGAAGAGCATGCAATAGGTAACAACTGTCAATTTAGACTGGGTGTCATAACAAATGCATATGAAGTATACCTGAACCCAACCTGCAGTCTGAAGCAGAACCCATGAGTGTAAGATTAAATTCTTGTCATTGTAAGTCACTGAGTTTTTGGGTGGTTTGTTACACAGCATAATTCCAGCAATAATTGCCTATTACAGCATCTTAGATGAAATTTATTTGTTATCCCTTCCCTGGAAACTGGTAGAAAGCAAAGAAATGACTAAAATAAAGTAGTCACATCTTAATGAAGGATATGTGTGTAGAAGAAACAGCCATGTTGAGGGATTGAATCATAAAGTCATGACATTTTCAGATTTGGGACTTCATAATAAATTTAAATCTCAGTCTACAGATCAGGACAAGTAGATTAAGAGAAATTAAATGGTTTGGCAGAATCAGGATGTCAACTGAAGTCTCTTGATTATTTATACTGTTCTTATAGCAAAACAATCATGCATGCTCCTAAGGGGGCTGCATACATTGCATTTTGAATCAGAGAGGATTGTGCTGCCAGCAGTGAACAAAAGAAGTGGTGAAAAATAAATTTAAAAAAAAAAAAAAAAAAGAAGTGGTGAGCAAGCCCCACTGGCTGCTGTTCTGCCAGACTTTCCTGTGTAGGGTCAGTGGCTTTGTCCCTAGATCACCCCTCTTTAGGGACTCTAAGGAAGACCAAGCACCCAATTGGAAGCTCAGGCTATGGCCCAGAAACATGATGAAGGAAATAGAATAAGGAAATAGAAACAAGAAAACAAAGTCTCAATGTAAAAAGTGCATCTAATGATTTAAGATCACACATACAATTTCTAGATCTAAAAATGGTCTTGGCCACCTATTCTTCAGGAAAGAGTCAAGGAAGAGAGCTAAGGTTGACTCAACATTCACCACTGTCTACAGAAGCTTTAGGAAGGCCACTCCTACGCTGACCAGGTTAAAAGTAGAACTCATCATCCACTTAGTGGTGACCTATGTTACTGAAATGTCAGTCTGGAATTCAGATTGTACTACCTTGCTTCTTAGCCCCTATCATGGTACATACACACAGGAAACACTTGATAAATGTTTTTCAGATGAATGAATGGATAAACATATGAATGAATGTTAAATATTTGCATTACCACTGATCTTAGTAGTTTATATTATAGTTTACTAACTAACCCAGCAGCCATAAATAAACAAAAACATAACAGTAGTGAGGCCAAGTTTAATTTATGATAATCTCTTACTCATTAATTCATTTAACAAATATTAATATTGAATGCCTGCTATGTGCAAGCACTGTGAGATTTTGCTGTCAATGAAATAGCAATTCAAATAGTTAAGGACCCTGCATTCACAGAACTGATGGTAATTTAATGAGAGAGAGAGGTTAAACACACACATGAACATACAGGTAAATTATAATAACTAAGGGAAAGAGCAGGGTGCTATGTGAGGGTCTGAGAGTGAGTACACATTTTAGATCAGAGGATCAGGGAAGGTCCCTCGGATAAACATTCCCAAAAGGTCCCACTTGTCCTGTGTGACCTGTAAAGTAAACAGAAATAAAGAAATATCTTTTCAAAGAAACATGTATCTGAAATGCATCAGCTGGTTCAGTAATGTGCATGCATGTGCAGTGAGCTAAGGACCCTCTGTTTGGGCGACTGGGCCCTTTGGACCACCATTCTCTGTAGAACGCTCGACAAACCGTTATCCCTCTGACCTAAAAACCAACCTAACCATATAAACCACCAGTTAAACCTTTGAAATTTGATCATATATTACAGATCTCAGGCTTTTATAAACTGTCTAGACATTCAAACATACCAAGCAAATAATCTGTATATGAAGATAAAAGATCCGCAACAGCAAATTCTGGGATATTTTGTAATGCCACCTGGCTAACTTTATCAATTCTAGCATTCTTCTTTCCGATGAGTATATTAGTTGTCAGCACGGCTTCACTGACCTATAATTAATACATAAATTCATAAAGGTAAGCTTTTTGATTCATAGTTTATCCATTAGGTAAATGTGAAAAAGTGAATTCATAAAATAATATTCTATATACATTGGAAGAAAAAAATAAAAAAGACAATCCAAAAAATAATGTGATCCCCCAATATGTAGTATATATCATGGTCAAACAAATCATTATTCTTGACAATTTAATTAATGCATAAGTCACTCTAACTATGACAGATATTTGCCAAAATGTCAAATATATGCACATGTGTATCTGCAAATATTTTCATTAAAGAAAAGCTGAAATAAACAGAACCAGTTCTGGCTATTATATGATTAAAAACATTACACATATAAAGACTATTTCTAACTCTTCCAAAGAAATATCATTGGCACAAATCCCAAAGAATGTGGAAATTTCCTTTCTCTTGTATACATGTACTGTGTTGCCTTGACAGCTGGTAGGTGGAAAACACAGATATGGCAGTGAAAATAAAGATCAAACAAAAATCAAACCAACCTGTGCAGCAGCTCTTATTGCAATCCAGGCTAAAGAACTGTACATTTCAAATGCATTTACTGTTGTTTCTTTAATAGAACTCTGTCTTCTGGAAGGAATCTAAAAATATGGCAAATATTTTATGATAAAGGTATTATGACTAATTTTCTTATTTTCTGAAGATGACATTTTGCTGGAATACTATGTAGCCCTAAGAATAATGATGCTTTTATTGACATGAAGAGATGTTCAAAATAAACTAGGAAAGAAAAGTGTCAGTTATAACATAGTATGCAAAATGTGAGCACATTTAAATATGGAGAGAGAGTACACACACATGTTCTCAATATTAGAGAAAATTAACAGTGGTTACATATCACCAGGTTTCTTTTTCTAAATTTTCTGCAATGACCTTGCATTATTTGTGTAATGATAAAATTATTTAAAATGACATTTTAAGTAAAGCTAATGCTTAAATGTAAATTATGTATACAGATGTCAGAAATGAGAATATTACTTAAAAGTTTCGGATAGATATTTGCTGTCATCTTTCTGAGAAAATGTTAAAAGAACGATGTTATAAAGAATAGCAAAAAGAAACAATGAATGGGCACATCATTGTTTATAAACATATACACACAGTTTACAAATGTAATAAAGTCAATTTTACAAAAATAAACAGGAAGGGACTCCACCAGCAATATGGTATCCATTCCACATTTTTAAAGATGACTAAAATAAATATTAACTCTCAATTCATAAGATTCAAATACTCTGGAAAGAACTAACTATTCAATTCATATATTATCTCAACCCCTTAGTTCTAATTTCTTGCTGCTCATATTTTGACTAATTCTTTACTCTTTATCAAAACTCCAAGATAAACAACAACAAAATTATCTTTACTTTACTTCTGGCTGGAAGACTCCCAAGGAAAAGGAAAGGCAATAGATAATGCTAATGCCAAAGCAGAAAGTACAATGTACAGATGTGGTTCTGCCTAAATGAGATGGGAAGCTAGGAGATAAATGACATCTGGAGGGATCTACCTATATGGAATCTAAGCAATACGGTCCTGTCCCAAGATAAGGAAACCTGAGTCATTAGCTGTAATGGAACTACATAGGCTCTGGAGTGGCAAATGCCAGCTTACTGCCTATGGAAGCTTGGGCAATTTATCTATTCAAGTCTTGGGAACCAAGATTAGCAGACATAAAATTCAGAACAATACAGAATAACATTAAATAACAACTAGAATGTAAAGACAATTAGTGACACAGAAACTAAAAAAAAGAAAGAAACCATTTTGAATTGAGACAAAGGCTTTATTGAGGTTGGGCTGGCACTTAGAATGGAGCAATTTAGACTGAAAAAAAAACTATGGTGGGCATTTTTCAGATGGGGAGGTGTTATGAAAAAGCATTGCTTAAAATTCTCTGTTTAATTTTTATTAGCTGTTTTAAGAATCCCCAGAAAATAGTTTATTATAGTATAGCTAATTATATTTATATTATTTATATCTATTGTATGATATGATATGATATTATAGAAGTAAATAGTATAAAAATAGATGTGTATTTGATAGAATAACTAGACAAAAAATCAGCAAAGATACAGAAAACTTGAACAACACAACCAAAAACTTGACCTGCCAATTACCCAACAACAATGAAATGAACATTGTTTTCAAGCATACACAGAACATTCATCAGGATAGATTTCATGCTAGTCCATAAAACAAGTCTCAATAAATTTAAAAGGATTGATATTATACAATATATGTTCTCCAACTACAATGGAATTAAATTAGAAATCAGCAATCAAAAGAACTTTGGGAATCCTCCAAATATTTGGAAGCTATTTCTAAATAGCCAATAGGTCACAGAAGAAATCACAATGGAAATTAGAAAATATTTTGAACCAAATTAAAATTTATGGGATGTAGCTATAGCACTGTGTAAAGAAAATGTATAGCTTTATGAGAATTTTTATAATAAACAGTTATCTGATTTTGGTAAATGATTTTATGCATCTATTGAAAGGATTATCTTGTTTTATTTCTTTACTGTGTTTTCAGATGTGAACCTATATTAGAAACTGAATTGATAACCTAAGCTTCCACCTTAAAAATCTAGAGAAAGAGTAAATTAAACCCAAAGCAAGTAGAAGGAAGAAAATTAAGTTAACAGTAGAAATCAATGAAACAGAAACCAGAAAAGAAAAAAGAAAAAAGAAAAAGAAAAAAAAAAAGAAATCAATAAAGCCAAAATTCAATTTTTTGAAAAGATCAAAATTCTCAAACCACTAGCTAGACCAAATAAAAAATCAGGTCTGAAAGAGGGCACATCACTACCAACCCTATAAAAATTAAGCAAATTATAATGTAACACCATGAACAACTTCAGGCAAACAAATTAGACAACTTAGATGAAATAGACAAATTCCTAGAAAGAAACAAATTACTCAAACTGACTCAAGAAGAAATAGAAAATCTGAATATACTTATCACAAACAAAGAAAGTGAATTAATAATTTAAAGTTTCCTATAAAGTAAGGCCCAGTCTAAGGCTTTACTGGTGAATTCTATCAAACATTTAAAAAAGAATTAATATGAATCCTTCACAAATTCTTTCAAAAAGTAGAGGAGGAGGACAGAATACTTCCCAATTCATTTAGGAGGCCAGTATTACCTTGATACCAAAACTAGACAAGATAGCATAGTGAAAGAAAACTACAGGCCAATATCCCTCACTAATATGGATAAAAAACTCAACAAAATATCAGCAAACCAAATGAACCAATATATAAAGAGAATTATTTGCATGACCATGTGAGATTTATTCTAGGAACATAAGATTAGTTTAACATAGGGAAATCAATTAATGTAATACAGTTTTTAATGGAATAAGAGGAAAACCTCACATGATCATCTCAACAGATGGCATAAAAGCATTTGACAAAAACAACCACCATTTATGATAAAAAAAAAACTTCCAACAAACTATGAGTAAAGGGGAATTTCCTCAATCTGATAAAGAGAAGCTATCAAAAGTTAAGCTAAAATCATTCTTAATGGTAAAAGACCAAATGGTTTTTCACAAAGATCTGGAACAAGACAAGGATGTCTTCAACATTGTACATAGGTTCTAGCCATTGCAAACCAACAAGAAAAAGAAATAAAAGGCATCTAGATTTGAAACGAAGTAAAATTGTCTTCATTTGCAGAAGACATGATCCTATACATGGAAAATCCTAAGGAATTAGATTAGAACTAATTAGCAGTTTCAATAAGGTCACAAGATATAAGACAATATATACAGATCAATTGTATTTCTATAGACACACCAGCAATGAACAATCTGAAAATTAAATTAAGAAAAAGTTCCACTCAAATTAGAAATATACTTAACAAAAGAGGTGCAAGGCATGTACACTAAAAAGTGCATAACATTGCTAAGGGGAATGAGATAAGATCTAAATAAATGAAGAGATTGTCTATATTCATGGGTTGAAAGACTTTATAATGTTGAGGGCTATTCTCTTCAAACTGATCTATAAATTTAACATAATCCTAACTAAAATCAGCCAAGGTTTTTGTAGAAATTGATAAGCTGGTCCTAATATTTATTTGAAAATGCAAAGGACAAAGTATTCAAAACAATTTTGAAAATTAAGAACATGTCTGGAGGACACGCACTTTCCAATTCCCAAACTTATTATAAATATAAGACTCTGTGATATTTGTGTAAAGGTAAACATATAGTTTAATGATACAAAATTGAGAGTCCAGAAATAAACATTTACATTTATGATCAGTTGATTTTTTTTTGACAAAGGTGCCAGGGCAACCCAATAAAGAAATAATAGTCTTTTCAACACATGGTGCTGGGACAAGTGGATATCCAGGTGTAAAAGATGGATTTAGACTCTTACCTCATGCCCTACCCAAATATTAATTCAAAATATATCATAAACTTAAATGTGAAAGCCAAGACTAGAAACAAAACAAAACAAAAAAGAACAAATAAAAAAGCTAAGACTAGAAAACTCAAAGAAAACATAAGAGAAAATCTTCAACACGTAAGGTTAGGCAGAGTTCTTAGACATGACACCAAAAATACAAATGATGAATTGGACTTCATTAAAATTTAAAATTTTTGTGCTTGAAAGTGAAAAGACAATCCAAAGAACAGGAGAAAATATTTGCAAATCATATTATCTGATAAGGAACTTGTATCTAAAATATATACTTAAAAATCTCTTACAACTCAATGATAAAAAAAAAAAAAGACAAGTAACCCAATTTAAAAAATGGACAAATGATCTAAATAGACATTTCTCCAAAGAAGATATACAAACAGCCAATAAGCACATGAAAAGTTCTCAACATCATTAGCTGAGGGAAATGCAAATCAAAACAACAATGAGATACCACTTCACACCCACTAGAATGGCTATAATAAAAAATAGATAACAATAAGTGTTAATGAGGATGTGAAGAAATTGGAACCCTCACACCCTGCTGGTAGGAATGTAAAATTGGTGCAGCCACTTTGGAAAACATTTTGTCATAGCTTCAAAACATTAAACATAGAGTTGCCATATGACCCAGCAATTGTATTCTTAGGTATGTACCCAGGAGAAATGAAAATATTTGTCCACTGAAAATTTTGCATATGAATGTTCAAAGCAACATTATTCATAATAGTCAAAGAGTGGGAACAATTCAAATGTCCCTCAATTGTTGAATGGATAAAGAAAATGGGCAATATCCATATAATGGGATACTAATTAATAAAAAGGAATGAAATACTGATACATGTTACAAAATGGATGAACCTCAAAAACATTATACTAAGTGAAAGAAACAGAAGCAAAGACTGCATATAAATGATTCCATTTACAAAAGTTGTCCAGAAAAGTGACTCTATAAAGATAGAAAGCAGATTAGTGCTTTCTGGGGCTGGGGTGAAAATAAAGATTGACTAGGAGCACAAAGGACCTCTAGGATATATTCTAAAACTGGATCCTGGTGATAGTTGTACAACTCTGAAACTTTACTAAAACCTTTGAATTCCAAGCTTAAAATGGGTGAACCTAAGGGTATGAAAAATTATACCTCAGTAAATCTGTCTTTAAAGTATGTCCATGCTGATAGCTCTTTGGACTGCCCTCCCACCTCTGCTTGGAAAACTACTTGGTTCTTCAAAATTCACTTCATCTGTGGAGCCTTCTCCAGCATTACCCCCACAGCAGAAGCAGTCCCAACTGATTAGTCCCTTGATTTTAGTCGTCACACTACCATACAATTCTTTTTCTTGCAAGACTGTGCTTTTAAGAGAAGAGAGCAATGTGCCTAGCATACATTAAGCACTCAGTAGGTGTTTGGTTAATCAATGAATAAATGAATGTTCAAGAATCAGTCAATTCAACTTAGCTAATAAATAATTATTTTAATATACACTATGTACAAAATAATTTAGAAAGAATGTAAATGTTTAGCTAAAGTTACATAATGATAACGACAGTTCCATTTTTTTGAGTACTTATGTGTCAGGCCAATTATCTTGTTAAATTCTCCATGCCAGTCTAAGAGGTAAATATCATCATCTCTATTTCCACAGGCTAAGAAAGACCACACAGCTAGTATGTCATGAAGTTAGGATTTAGACCCACTCTGCTATATGGACGCTCCACAAAAGTGAAACAATAGTGTTTTCTGTTAAGGATTTATAATGTACTGCCTTTATTAGGACAAATTTTAATGTTATATTTTAATGGTCTGAATGTACATGGACGAATTTTTTTAATTTGTTTTCTGTGCTTCTAGTAATGGTGTGAAATATTTATACCGTGTCAAAATACACAGAAAATAAAATCATATCGTACGGAATTATACTATTCTTTTCATTCAAATCCTAATTCGTTGAAACTCTTAATTATGAACACTTCTCCAGTAAAGTAAAGGTCAAAAAGGTGATATATTATTTTCCTAGCATGCTATTAATTAATTTGCATTGCCACTTGCTATGGAAACAAAGAAGTTTTGTTTCTGTTTTTTCTGTTACCGGAAATAAATATGTTTATCACACTACAAAAAGTAAGTTTTTCTAGTTCATAATTATTTAGATTAAAAATAATAGCTGCTATCCACCTAAGACAGCTACCATATGAATAATTCAGTTGTGTGGAAATCTATTTGCCTAAAGGTTTTAAATCATGTTTATCCTCTCTCAAAAATTAGAAGTTTGATGCCAAAAAACATTCTGAAAAGATCTCTTGTGGAGGGTGGAAGATGTCAAATTATTCAATTGGGATGAAATATAAAGGTCTACTGAAATTTAAAAAGAAAAAAGAGAGTAATTGAGCTTATACATCTCAAACCCACCCAGCTTATTGCTGCTTCTCGAATTTCTCTCAGTCTAAATCCTTGGTACCCGTGTGACCCACAGAACAAGTAGCATCAGTGCCCTTGAGAGCACCTAAGAAGCATTGGCTCTCAAACCCCACCCCTGACTTACTGAATCAGAATCTGCATGTTTTCACAAGGTCTCCAGAGATATTTCTGCATCTTCGTTTGAGAAGGCTGCTCCGGTTCATGCCTCTGCCTTTGCATATCTGCCTCTCCACCCATCAGATTCCACCTTGAACATCACCTCTTCCCACCACAGTCATTCCCATTCCCATCAGCCCAAGTTATTACCAAACTCTATATTTCACTGGCCTACATCTCCGCCATGCTCTCTTCTGTTTCCGGCCTTGTTCCCTCCTGCCTCTCCTCCTTTCCTGGTTGTCTCCTACCCTTTACTGGAAGGTGAGCTCCATGAGAACGGGGACTGAGTCTGTCTTGGACTCTTCTTTATCACCTTCCTCTAGAACATTGCCTGGGTCAGACAGAGTAGGTACTCAGTAGATACGTTATGAACGAATGGCTGGCTCTGTCATGAGGTGATTGGTTTAGAGGCCATATGAGTATTGAGAACCTTATTTGTCAATACGCTTAGCCAGTACCTCACCCTCCTCAATTTCCTGACCGATACTAATGACCCATTGATTTAGAGTTATGCATATACCTACATTTCATGGATACTAGTTTAACAGGCAAAAATGTCTACATGAAATCTGTTTCCAGAGCTCTACATAAAATATCCAGAGAGGTATCTAAATATAAGTGTGACTGTAAAGTAATGAAATTAATTTCTGTTAGCCAGGAAAATCAGTCTCATTATTTCAATAGCACAGAGTTACCAAAATAACGAGCTCAAAGGCAATTAACTTGTAATTTATAATAAAACAGTTTATTACCTTCAATGGTACTGGTACTGTTGAAGATTTGCACTTTGGTTTCCTCAGATGAAAATATAATAGGGCCATTTCTAGGTAGGAGTCTCTTATCAACCTAAAATGATATAGCACAGTACTTATCAACAGCTTCACCACTCACAAGCATATTGCATCATTTGCCAACAATTTCAGAGGTAAATGTAGGCAAAATCAGAATCTGTCCCAACCTCACACCCTCTTTTCACAGCATCTTTGGCCACAGGCCCCAGTGTCTCCCCCGTACTGGAGTTGGAAGCTTGTACAGAGTTGAGCATTCTACCTTGTCCTGTGCTGGCAACACTCTGTGCCATGACTGTTATGCAGCCCAGCATCAAGATTATTCAGGAATATTCCAGGATGCAAGGCACTAAAAAAGTGGAGGCACACGCCTTGAAAACTGAACCTTTCTCTACCTTCCTATACTAACTGAAAGGAGAAGAGAAACATAGGGTCATGTAGAGAGCAGTGGTTTGGTAGGGTTAGTCTGTGCTGTCACTAACAACCCTGTCAGTCAAGGCCATTTTTTATCACTTCAGGAGTAAAGATGGTGGCTTACTCTCAGGCGAGAGGTGATTTTTATACAGAATTAGTTGGCCAGCCTTGGTGCTCATGACCCAGAGTGAATAGCCACATAAATCCCCTCTAGATACAATTTCGCATCCAGGGAGGCCCCTTCAATCCTGGGGCTGACAGGAGATGTGGTTACAGGCTAGAAGTGCACAGTCCAGTATGCCACTGTGATAACGGCTGTTGTCAACCATTATCACAAACGTGGCCCTGGGTCAGAGCCAAGAGCAACCAGCTTGAGAGGTAAGTCAGTAGACCTGGTGGACTGATGTACCCTAGTGATGTAGCCCTGACATCAAGGGGACTTCCAATTATTCTAGCCTTGAATACTCAAAGTAATACCAGAACATGGGGCTAAAACCAAAAACACACAATAATGCTATGACAGTGGAAAGATATTTGGCTCTTTTTGTTACCCTGAGTTTTGATCATTTCTCAGGCTTAGTTGTATAGCATCAAATAAACTCTCAAGTTGTAAACTCGGAGATTTCTCTTCCATCAATATTTGACGTTCTATTTTGCCTGGAAGAAGAAAAAGATATATAAAGGTGGTTTTTCCTTTTTTCTATCATTTAGAACTCAGGAACAAATAGTTCACGCTGAAATTCAGCAAATGGATGTACTGTCCCTTTGTGTGTTTCCTGCTGGAAGATAAGCCAATGGAGAAGGACCTATAGCTTCTTTCTCCAGGAGACTTGAGGACTTAAAATAAGTTTTTTTCCTAAAACTAAGTTTGTCATCTCCTGGCCCTTTGTAAAATCTGTAATTTTCTTATAGACAGTGACTCAATTTTTAAGAAGCCTATTGTTACCAGGAAAAAAAAATTACAAGCTGTATCATAGTTCTGACCCCAAATATATCTTACCTTTGAGAAAAAGAATTTCAGCTTCCACCTCATGTTCTTCTGTTGCAGATAACTTACAGATTTCCAATGCCATTTCAAAGAGATGAAGAGCAGATAACCACTTTGAGGGGTCCTTCTTTTTATTGGTAAAATATATTTGCTTTGCCACTGTATGTCCTAAAAGAAAAATAGTTGGATGGAGGAAGAGCAATAAAGTATACAGTGTTCATAGCAAGCCTTCAAGCAAGACTGCTTCCACAGTAATGGCATCTGTTAGGGACTCTGGTGAACTTTATAATTTTAGCATCTAAGAAATGTTTGAAAGAAACACAATATCCAGTATTTCGATGAACTACAATAGCCCTTTGCAACCTTATCTTTGATAAGTTTCCAACATGCTTTCTCATTTTTAAAAGGAAGGATAATCTCCAAAGTATCTTTTGGCTCTAAAATTTCATGATGCTCTACAAAACAACCTTCATGTTCTTATGATAATCTCCCAAGTCTCTTTCAGTTCTAAAACTCCAGGAGGCTCTATAAAGCAACGTTCATGTTCTTCCAGAAAAATCTGAAAGTCTTATGTTATTGCCAATAAAATTTGCACATAACAATAATCAATAATTTTCTTTCTATTCAGCACTATAGTAGTTGGCTTGCTATGCATTTGTTTGCCATGTCAACTAGATGGAAAACCCGTGTGGACAAGGGCCACAGGCATACTTCTTGTTTGGCCCCATCAACACTTATCATACATGAAGGACTATTGTATGAAAGAGGCATTACGTTTATTCTGTGTAGCCTCAGAAACAGACAGACATTTTTTTATTCAACAAATATTTTTTCAGTGCTTAATGTGGGCCAAGTGTTTGCTAGGCATTGGATAAAAATGAGAAATAGAGAATAAGAGCTAAGATTTATTGAGTGCTTCCTACCTGTCAGCCTCCATCCAAACTATTTAACACGTATTTTCTCATGTAATCCTCAAAATTCTGAATGCATACCAGTATTATGCCCATTTCACAGAGGAGAAAGAAGAGGAGAAAATGGAGGCACAGAAAGTTTCATGTAACTTGCCCAAAACCACATAGTTAGTAAATGGCAGGGCTATGATTTGAACCTCAGCAATCTTGCTCCAGAGTCCAGGACCTGCACTACAACCCTGCATTGTCTTTGAAGAGAGAAGTCGTGGAGCTCAGTGTTTAATTGGGAATATAAACAGCCACACAGGCAGTCAAAATGCTGTGTGGCCAGTGTTGTGTCAGGGAAAGAACAGAGCTCTTGGGTAGCAGATTACAGGGACCTACCTGGGAAAGGTCAGGGAGGGCTTCCCAGAGAATATGGATGTCTAGGTTAACAGCTGGTAATCCCCTTGGCTTTTGATAATTTTAAAGAAAAAAATGCTGCGATAAGAAGTAGAAGGCAGCTGTGGGAATTACCACATTGATAGGATAGTTTACCAAGCATGGCAGAAGGAAAGTGTAAGATCACAGAATGATAAGAACACAGGGTTCTAGTCAAAGTGCTGGGTCCTGGCCAATCACTGGTGCTACATATCATTTGAGACTTTGGACAAATCCTTACATGCTTCTCTGCCTTGGGCATTCTCCTCTGAAAATTGAGGCAGCAGACCTAGAAAATATCTAAGGTCCCTTCAGTTTCTGAAATTCTCTGACCTCAAGGTGCTATTCCCTATAAAGATTTTTCAAGTGACCCAGAACTTTTTGTAAATGGTTAGTTCAGGAATGTACTATATGAATGGCAGGATGGTGGAGAAAGTGCGCTCTCTCTCTCTCTCTCTCTCTCTCTCTCTCTCTCTCTCCTTATCCAGGGAGAAGTTGTACTGAGCCCTTACTATGGACCAGGCAGGATGGCAGTACACTGATGAGGATATAGAGCTGAAGAAGTTAGAGCTCCTGCTTCCAGAAGAGTAAGAAAGCCAGGCATGGAATACTAAGAAGAGCTAAAACCCTACAAACCTCTTATGGAAGCTAAACATACTACCTTCTAAACATACTACCTGCTCAATTTGCTTAATCCCATAAGCCAGTGAGATTGATACTTTTCTTATCTGCATTTTACAGGTGAGGAAACCCAAACACAAAGAAGTTAACTCACTTGCTCGAGGGATTTGAACCAGGACTTTTTCTCTAGAATCCATGCTCCTTCCTTAGCATTACCAGTTGTGATAAGGGCCCAGCAAAAAGGGAAGTAAGGATATGCTATAATACCACTTGTCCAATACAAGCTCATATTTCAAAACAGTTCCCATTTTATATGTTCTGCTTATTGTTTCAAATTATACTGCAGCTGTTTATTAATATGTTTATGTATATACATGTTAAATACACTCATGTCATTAAGGCACCTATATGTAATAATACTTAAATTGTCATCTAGATTTTTGTTAGGATTTTAAAAGAACGGTTATAGAAATTATTATTTTCTCTCTCTCCCTGTGGCAGTTTGGTATTATTTGTGAATTCCAAAAGGAGATAGAGATTATGTTTGTAAACTGGTCTGTTCCTTTGGGTATGATACCCTTTGATTGATTTAAATTCAAAGGTTTTAAGTTTACTTAATTAAATCAGTTCAGGGCCTTTGATACGACCAAGTCTGTACGGCATGCCTCAGGGTTGATTCTCCACCCCCTTGGGCTATGTAAATTGACACTCAATCAAGAAGACACACCTAAGATACAGAAGAAGACAAAAGATCTTCACAGACACCGAAGAGGAGAGAGCTTTGATCCTGGGGCCTCAGAGAGAGCTAAGCCATTCGCCTCATAGTTTACAGCTGACCTTGTGAAGAGACCAGAGCAGCTGAACCTGAAAAAAAAGGAACCCTATGCCAACCTACAGCTGAGAGCAGAAGAAACTGGGACCACAGAGCCTTAAGAGGAAGAAGGAAGGCTGAACCATCGCAGAGATCTGTAACCATCTTTGGAGAGAAAGTACCTCTTCTGGTACCTTGAGTTGTACTCTTTAGGGCCTTGTAACTGTAAGCTTCTACCCCAAATAAATACCCTTTATAAAAGCCAACAGATTTTGGAAATTTGCATCAGCACCCCTTTGGCCGACTAATACACTCCCCAGTTAGATAACAGGTTTTTTGAGAGCAGATATAGTGACTGGTTTCTGTTATATTCCCTCTCTCTGGTGTCATTTTTGCACATAAGTAGTGTTCAAGAAAGGTATGCTACTTGAATGACTGTAAGAAATTTAAGCATCTTTCATATATTCCTATTATACAATCAGTAGACTACTTTTTCATGTAATGAAGAAGCTCAAGATTTAGTCATTAATGGGAAAAAATAATCTTAAGTAGCCAGGGTGTTAATTTTTTGTTTTATAAAAAGAAACTCATAATGTCTTTTTCTGTGAGAGGCTTTCATAAAGGAAAAAAAAATACATGGCCCTCTTCTTGTGGTGTAGTCTATACTATCACTATAAAGGAAAACTGTCGAGAAAGCATCAAGTCACAGATTATTTTATGCTTCATAATATTGAAGTGTTCCTTTTTCCAATAAACATCAACTCTGTGAAAAAGAAGTTGTGAAACTGACGTTGTTTTGACAGAAAAGCTGCTTTTGGTTTGTTTTTTGTTTTTTTTAACTCTGTATTTAATATAATATAACAGAAAGCAAGCTGTTCAGCTTCAAGTGAGTTTAAAAACCAACAACAGTATTGTCATTGAGTGGTGACACATCTTCAAGATTAGTAAGGCAGGAAAGCATAGAATACATTTGATTTAGCACAATCTGTACAACTTAACACAATCTGTACTTTAAGCTCCTGTAGAAATCAAATACACTAATAATATAACAAATTGTGAACTAAAAATGCTGAAAAATAGCTCTCAAGGACTCGGAAAGCTGGAAGGAATTCTAGAGGCCACCTAAGTCAACCAAATTTCATAAATGAGGAAACTCAATAATATAGAGGTGAAATGATTTACCTGGAGTAATAAAAGTCATATCTGATGACAATGATAATCACATAATAACAATGTTCAATAATAATAATGGAGGGGAGGAGCAGGTGGAGGCAAAGGGGAAGATTCTAGGTGGATGATGGCTTGACCGTGCCCTTCCCTATGCCCAACATTTCCCTTTCCAGTCCGACCATCAGTGTCATCTGAGCTGAGCAGCTTCTGGTGCAGGAGGCAGGTGGGTCGGTCCTAGAGGGTGATGGGTAATAACAGAGAAAGTTGGTGCATGAATTTTCTGTCCTCTCAGCTGGACAACAGCCTGGGAACCAGAGGCACACAGCCTTGGGTTAAAGATCAGGACAACCTCCTGAAGAGAGCTTACAACTTGATTAGTCTGTGAGCTCCAGTGGAGGGCAACACTGGCTGGCTGCCTCCTTGGTTCCTGAGATACTGTGAGGGACCTAAACAAATGGGCTGTGTCCTCTCTACTCCTGAGACTAGTAGAATGCTGGCCTTTGCTGCTTCTCCTTGTGCCTCAATAGGGAACTGAGCTTTGAAGGCCAGCAGTGAGCCAGCCCATAAAGGCAAAATAGCTATTCCTGCCACCTTGTACAGCATCACCACTGCTGAAGTTCATCTAGCAGCTGGACCCAAACCTTAATAAAAGACAAAGTGAAATAGCTCGCCATGGTAAACCTGATGGCCGGAAGGAGGAAAAACACATAGAACTCCCAGAACAGGTGACAGCCCATGAAATAAAACTGAGTCAGAAGACAACTTGAATTTAAAAAACTAAGAGCATCTGTAGAGATATAAACATAGTGCAAAACAGACTTTCTGAAACTAAAACTAATTTTTACTTTAAAAATTAGATGATTTTGAGAAAATGGTTAATGTAGAGACTTGAATTAATGGTCTGAAAGATCAATTAAGGTAAAAGTATGTCAAATCATAGATAACATACAAATAAATGGAAATTATAAGGGCAAAATTAATAGACTTGGAAGACAGATCAAATCTTGACAACAAATAGTAATAGCCAGCACTTCAATACTGCTTACTATTGACCAGGCACTGTTCTAGGCAATTAACCCATTTAATCTTCTCAACAACCCAGTGAGGTAGGTGCTATTATTATCACCATTTTAGAGATGAGGAAAGTAAGACACAAAGAAGTTAAGTCACATGCTTAAGAATTGAACCTCAGCAGGCTAGCTCCAGCTGAAAAGTTGCTGAAGAATATGAAGGAACAGAGAGATTGATTAGACAATAAGTAAGCAAGAAGAATTTTTCCATGAGCTGGTAAAATACTTGTCTGCAGATTGAAAAGGACTACTGAATTCTAGGCAGGCAAAGAAATAAAAGGCATATACCCAAACATATGTTGGTAAATTTCCTGAACTCCAGGAATAAAGGGTAAAATCCTACAGGTTTTCAGACAGAAAAAAAACAAACTTCTTACCCAAAGAAAAGGAAAGGAAAAATGAATTAGATGGGCATCACAATTCTCATTTGCAACATTCAAAGTTAGAAATGATGGATTAACATCTACTGAATCCTGAGAGAAGACCACACCCCCAAGATTTTGTTCCTGAGAAGAATCACAAGTCAGTCCCCTGTCCGAGTGCAAGAAAGGTATTTGCAGTGAACAAGGAATCTGAGAGAGAGAAAAAAGGAAGGACTCAATCATGTTGAGTCTGCTCTGTTACGAAGCAGAACAGTCTGATAGATGAGGAAGATGAAAAGGAGAGGGAAGTGAAGAGTAATAGCCCTTGTCCCAGAAATGGCTAAATAAGAATAGATAATGGTAGAATTACTGGAATTGGATAAGATAAATACTAACAGAGTTTCTGTAAAAAGAAAGGAAATAGTCTAAAGGAAAAAGAAAATATTCTGGATCAAAAATTAGTTCTGTAAAATTTAGGAGCTGGAGAAAGTGGAGACAAGGGAATAAAATTCTAAAGATCTCTTATAGAAGGTGAGATATAAGTGAAAAAGGTAAAATTCACCTAAAGATCTCATCTAATTGGAGGAGCTTCTAAAGGAACCAGGTAAGAGCAGCGTGGTGAGAGGAGACAGATGCAACTGATTATCAGATTAGGGAATGAGGTGTGTGAAGACTGGGAAAGGAAAGGGAAGATATGAGAGCTTCCCAATTAATAAGAGAAGGTGATAAATAATAATTTGAAAAAACAAAGATAAAGAAATAAGTAGTAAATATGAAGTAAAATGGAAGGAATAAATTACATGATTACTATGTGTGAGATACTGTTACACATATAATTTATCTTAGTTGTTTACTCCAAATATACAAGGTAAGTAGTCCCATCCCCATTTTGCAGGTAAGGAATTGGAGTCTAAGAGCTTCAATAATTTCCAAGATCCAACTAAGAAGTGGTAATGCCAGGGTTCAAGCATAAACTTTCCAGATTCTAAACCCGCATTTACCCAGCTTGCTATGTGCTCTCCACACCACGCTTTCCTGCGTCTGCTAAGCTAAGTGATAGTCTTCTTTTCACAGCACTGTCCACTAATTATTTTTATCCAAATATTTGAAAAGAATCTAACATTTACTGAGCACATGCTACGTGCCAGAAATAGTGCTAGGTCCTTAGTTTCCATTAACTCCTCTTAACTTTCACGTGAAGATAAACTTAAAAGCTGAGAAAAATAGGTTTGTACTTTGATTAAAGAACTATTTCCTAAATATTTTTTCTTATTAAAAAAGTTATGTGTTCCTTGAGGAAGATTTAAAGAAGAAAGATACGCAAAAAGAAAATTTAAAATGAAGACATGACAATCCTCACATTTGCAAGATAAAAGTATATACTGAAAATATTTCTTAAATCTTATAAACAAGTTAATAGAACTTAGAAAAAATGAATAACACTCTCATTAATACATTTTTTAGACTTATTTTTTGTTTATGGACATTTAAGTTAAGCATTTTTAAAGATATAAGCACTGAATTACATCAATTGTGATCTAAATAGATATGATGCATTTTCACACATAATGCCTCTCCAAAATCTTCTTTACCAGTTTGTCATAAATTTAAAGAAGCAAGGTAATAATTTAGCAGACAAAAATAGTTTTATTTTTAAAAGTTTGTGTTTATATGATGTTCAGTAAAGTTGCTAAGATGTACCATAATTTAAAGTAGACTATGTGAGTATAATTTAAATGCAAATGACTGATTAACTGCATAAAGTGCAATAGTGCAGGGCAAGCAGTTACACGTGTTGTGATTACTATAATCAACTTCATACATTATTCGTACATAAAGTCATCCATACCTCCAATAAAACTGATTCTTGGAGTTCACGTCATAAACGCACACTCTGAAAACGGAAGGAGGACAATGAGTACAGGAGGGACAGGAACAATGTAGAGGAAGAGCAATAATGACAGAGCTTGTGTCCTCAGAGGAAGTCTATGGAAAATTCTCTGCAACAGAGAAAGGGCTAGTGGGAGGACCAGGTTCAGGTGCCAGAGAGGTGGACAGGAAAAGAAAGCCCAGGGCACAGGAGTGGAAATAGGGCCCCAAGGGTCCAAGAGCTAGAACTAGGTGAGAATACCAGCTATTGAAAGTTGGAAAAAACAAAACAAAAAACACACATAAAAATTAGGAATTATAAACAAATTATTCCACTGAATTTGGAAAACACTGTCATCATGTTCCTTTGGAGTAAAGCCCAAGATTCACCATGAAGTGATCAGTTGCTCCATGAAATAGCCATGAATGGCATTTGTTGAATAACATTTGTTTCAAAAGTGAATTATTATTTCATAGCACTGAGCTGGATTTCTCTTTGACACACAAAAAAACTTAAAACACTGTCCCTGTCTATGAGGAGTTGATAATCTACTGGGAAGATAAGACATAGATTCATATGATACATTTAAGCCTTACAGAATGTGAAACCAGAGTTAAAATGGGACTTTTCCCCTTTTGAGACAGCTGCTGAGAACAGGTGACAAGCATCCTTACATTCAAAAGTGGGACTTGTCCATCTAGGCAAGACTTGCTAAAGTTAGGCCAACAGTGGAAAACCGGCTTTGCCCTCCCCCAGAGCCCAACACCAACCTCCAGAGTTATAAGAGGAATGTATTAGAGGGTAGAGGCTTTCCGTGGAGAGCTCATAGGTTCAACACTTGTGGGGGAGTGAATGAAACAGGATTGGGTAGAAGGAGGACCGAACATGATCATGGAAACTGGGGAGAGTCATCAGAGGTCTTAAGAGAAAGAAGAGGGGATTTCAGTGAACAGACTGAACTGGAAGGAATGGGGAGAGACTTGGAGATCCAACAGGAAGCTCCCACAATTACCTGCACCAGTAGATATAACAGTGGTGGGGAGACTAGAAAGAAAGGAACAGACCAAGAAATTTTCCAGAGAAAGAGGACTTGGCACCTGATGGGACATAAGTTCTGGAAAGTAGGGATTGGTCAAGGATTAGTCAAAGATGCTAAGCCATCACTGTCTTCTGGCTCCAGAGGCACAACTTAGCCACCTTCTTGAACTCCTCCACTTTAACGTGCCCTGAGCAAGTCAGACTGACACACCCACAACGTAGTTACTGATGGTGCTCTCCTGCAACCCCCAGCCCTGCTCCTTCCCTGTCCTTCATCTTAGTACATGGCACCCACCCAGCCAGTAGCTCAAGCCAGATAGCTAGAAATTGTTTTTGATTCTTCCTACCAGTCTCCCACAACCAATTCCAAGCATTCAGCAAGTCCTGTTGATTCCACAACCAATTATATGTCAATCTGTTCTCTTCT
Organism: Tolypeutes matacus; assembly: GCA_026826555.1. Lineage (NCBI taxonomy): Eukaryota > Metazoa > Chordata > Mammalia > Cingulata > Chlamyphoridae > Tolypeutes > Tolypeutes matacus. The sequence goes on along the minus strand of JAKSZT010036119.1, from coordinate 29,554,352 downwards.
CTCCACTCCACCTCCACCACCATCCCAAACACTCTATGGCAAAAGCCTCCTGCTTACTCCTTACTCCTAATTGCCTGCTCCAATCAGGTTCACTCTTGCCTGGTCCAGTCTGCTCTCCAATCTAGTCTCCACCCAGCAGCCAGAGAAATTATTTTGTTTTTTTCTTTTTTTTTTTTAATTTGGGAAATTAAAAAAAAAAAAAAACGTGCCTTGGTTTTTTCCTTGCAAAATGAGGATACTAGTATTGATTGCATATTGCAATTGTGAGGATTAAATGAGCCGATATGTGCAAAGCCCTTTAATAGTTCCGGGCACATTCATATGCTACACTAGATTAGTTAATATTATATCACCAGCCTGCTTAAAACCTGCCAGTGGCTGCCAACCACCAAACCATGTTTACAGAACCTGTATAGTCCATCCCCAGCTCACCTCCTCATTCTCCTTCCTTTAGGCTGCCACTTGGCTCTGGCGGCACTAGCCTCCTTTCAGATCCAGAACATAACAAGCTCTTCCTGACATCAGAGCTTACAACTCATTGCTCCCTCTGCCTCTGTTGTGCATAATTAAGGCATTTGCATTTAAGGTCTAGGATTAAATACCACCTCCCCAGAGAGGCCTTCCCCAATTACTTTATTTAAATAGGCACTCCTCCTGCGTTATTCTTATCAGCGACTTTATCCACTTCTACCATAGTACTAATCATAATTTATAATTATATACACATACATAATGCAATATCATATGTACTTTAAAAATAAGTTAATTTTATATAATTCACATATAAAACATACATGATATGACCTGACATGACATGATATATGATATATATACTTCTATATATGGCTTGTTCATTTTTTTCTGTCGACCACACTAAGAGCAGACACTAAATCTGTTTCAAACCCCAATACCTTCGCAGGGCCTCATGCAGAGTTTGGCACATTGCAGGCACTCAAAAAAAGTACTTGATTAAATAAAATGCAATTTATTCAGAAATATTGCCCTGTTTAAATGCAGCCTGAAAATAATTTTTTAAGTAACATGTTTAAACATTCTTACCAATTCTCATTTTTATTTTGGCCAACAATATGACATGAGGAAGATAGATATTTTTCAAAGGCTGTAATGGATTTGCGTATTTAGTGTTTGATAAAGGAAATTCAATTGTTTCTCCAAAAGTTAGCATCTATAAAAGCAACATTGTAAGGAACAATTAGTTAGTATGGTTTGGAATAAGAAAAAAGGCAAAAAAGTAAGTTACTAAGTCTTGTGGATGCAAAATCATTCTCACCTGTTCAATAAGAATGTTGTGTGACTGAGTCAACAAATTTAATTTTTCTGTTTTTGAAGAGGGAGAGTCTTTGAATTTCTCAGCTTTTGTTAAGTCATCCAGCAAAAGCATGCTTCTCACCAGGGTTAAAGAAGATCGAGGAGAAAGAAACTGATTTCCTTTGAGCAAATGCATTATCTCCTATTAACAAAGAAAAGTATTCCTTTAGATAGTTCATTCCCAATTCTCTGAAACAAGAGCTGGTCTTGTTGATGATAACACATTCAGAGCCTAATAAAATTTAAAAGGCCCTCCTTTTGCTCTAAGATCCTTCCCTAAATATTAATGTAAACAAGGTTTCCTTCATACCTGAAGGTTTGTTATGATGTCTGCCTTTAAATGTTTTTCTTGCAGGCCAACAATCACAGCTTGCATCAAGAATTCAGCTTGTAGCTCCGTGTCACCTGCATTTTTTGCCTCCACACATGCCTCATTGATGAGGCTCACATAATCTGTCCTATCATTTTCTAAAATTAAAAAAATGTGGGTATTTAAAATAAATAAATATTTGTGCAAGAATAGCCAGAAATAGCAGCTGTGCATGGCAGGGAAAGCAGAGATATTGAGGGGTGAAGAAGTTTCTTGTTTGTCTGTTTTTTGTTTATTAGTACTAGTAGCTTTGAAATAATGAAAATGCTCTACCAATGACTGAAGTGGTGAATGTACAACTATGTGATTATACCAAATACCATTGATTGTACTCTTTCAGTGAATTGTGTGATTTATTAATATGTTTCAATAAAATCGATTTGGGAAAAAAATTGCCCCCAAAAAGGGAAAAAAATGCATGGAGAAAGTAAGAAATTGTATATATAGAACAGAAGGGTATAAAGACTGAAAATACACTCTACATGAAACACTGAAAAGAAATGTGTCATCATTTCAAGGGAGTACTTAAGGGTACTCCGATGCTGCAAAATATAATAAAGGTCTAACATGAAATCATTTATTTGGGAGATGGGTAGAGAGGGGTGGATAGAGGGTGAATAAACAGATAATTATAAATCATAAGAGCCAACACTCATATGTGCCAGACTTTGCTTTAAGAATTTTACAAATTTTAACACATTTAATTCTGATAACAACATTATGAGATAGATACAATTATCATCTCTGTTTTATAGAGGAGGATACTGAGGCACAGAGGGAATAAGACATTTGACCAAGGTTCCACAGCAAGTCAGTGGTGGAGGCTGGCATTTGGGCACACATCGGGTGGCTCCAGAGTCTGTGCTCTTTACCCGTATAGTTTGCTGCCTTCTACATGACAAGATGACCAGGGAATTAGTATTTTGAAATCTTTTTGCCCGTTTTGCATATAAAGTAACTCATATGCCATTTTCTGTGATACAATGGACTGTTGAAAATGACTATTCTTATTTAACAACCTGAATTTATTATTCTGGAAATCAGATCAAGCTAAGAAGTTATAAAATGTTAGTGTTATAATAAAAATATATCCCAATAAAACTCCTTTCACCTAAATAAAATTGATTTTTATGAAAGCACTGATTAAGGAAACAGAATATTTATACCTTTCACGATTCCAATGCCACGAATTTGTGTGACAAACGCAGTCACCAATGCTAAGCGGCACCTCAACCACAGATGAACATTGAAGTATTCTCGGGAATTTAGGGAAATAGGATCTAAAAACTCATTATCATCTTTATTTTCAATGGCCTACAACAATATTAAAATGACGGTTATCATCCCATTTTATAATGTCAAAGTTCTAGCCAAATGCTAAATGTAATATAATCTAAGAGAAATAGTTGATATCATTTAATAGTATTCGATTTTTAATTTTAGAAATTATTCTTGTATATTCTATAAGATATAAAAACTAGACAAAGCAAACAAATAAATATCATCTCCCACAATCCTTCATTAACATTTTGGTATACAGCTTTGTAGGTTTTCTTTTTCTCTGTGTACCCATTGTTGAAATAGTTTTGTAGTCTGTATTTTTCACTGTGAATTATATTATCAGCATTTACCATGTCATCAAAGTTTCTATAAGCATCATTTTAAGGGCTGAAAAAGAACAAATAATACTGGCTAATATTTATTGAGTGCTTATTATGTGCCAGGCACTGTGCTAAATGCTTTATATATTAACTCATTTAATCCTTCTAGTAAGCCAAAGAAGGGTTATTATTATTTCCAGTCTACAGATTGGAGAACTGAGTCCTAGAAAGGTTAGCTATCTTACTTAAACTCCATCATAGTTTGGCAGAAGTTGGGTTGAAATCTGTATCTTTCTGAATTTAGAGCCCATAGTCTTAACCCACTGTGCTACACTGCTATATGCTGCTCACATTATGTACTTATAATTTATAATTATAAATCAATTATAATGTATTATAATTATGTACATTATTACTCTTTATGAAAGGGTGATGAATGACCAGAGCTACTGAGAGGGAGGGGCAAGGCAAGATTTTCTAAGGGGGGAGGGGGGAATCAATCTTAGAAACTTAGATTGGAAGAAACTTTAAAATCATCTACAACAAGCTCCATTTGTTCTAGGAATTTCCTGCCACGGCATCCCTGACAGCTCATCATCTCCCAGCCAACGAGCAACACCTGCTATAAAGGAGAGGCTGTTACCCTGGGCCTTGAAGGCAGCTAGAAAGGACGCAGACAGATTGAATGCACAGGGAGAGGACAGAGTAAGCAGTGCACAGAGGCACAGAGGCATGATGACGATTCAACTGGTGAGACTGAGTACTGGAGGAGTCAAGTATCTTAGATTAGCACTACAGAAAAAAGAGCCATCAATATACCTTAATCTCTTAACCACTACATTTCCTGTTACGATTGAAGAGTCTTAAGTCCATTCTAAGTCATGGTTTCTCAGCCTCGGCATTATTGACATTTCGGACTGGACAATTCTTTGTCATGAGGGATTTCCTATGCATTGTAGGATGTTTAGCGGCACGCCTGGCATCTACCTACTGGAGACTAGTAGCACCTCCTCTGGTTGTGACAACCAAAATGTCTCCAGGTTTTGCCAAATGTCTCGTGGGAGGCAAAATCGCCCCCAGTTGAGAACTATTGCTCTACATTAATTTTTAGAATTAGATTGCTTTTTAGAATTTTTATTGCTTTTAATATAGAAGAAATGATTTCTTTTTAGGACAATTAGCTTTGCTAATTTGTAGTGATGCTAACTAGTAGCAATTTTATTAATAAAGCTCAAAATAATGACCAAGGATTCAGTGCCATGAATCTTTGTATTTTAATCATAAACAACCCTATATTGCTAATTCACTTGGGCTTATCAAAGTCCAACAAAATTCCAACAAATTTGTAACACCAGTTGTCACAACAGATTTAAATCTTAAATGTAGAAGAATCTACTTACCAGGAATCCAAAGTAGTTAATAGCATAGATGTCATACTACTGATGCTGAAGTAGTAAATTCAAAAGTGAAATGAAGAGCAAATCTTGTGAAATAATCTTATTTGCTAGTGAGGTCAGACTGAGATACCCCTGGATGGGATATCCAATTCCATCAGCTTACAAATGAAACTATGAAATTTCAAATCTCCTAGCATGCCAATAGTTATTACATTAGTATTAGAAAGATAAACATTGAATCCATACATACAGAATTTCCTGGAGAAACTCCTGGAGAAGCAGAATTCTCTGTATCATTTTGTACTACCTTCTTTTTAAAAAGTTTTGAATCCTGAAGAAGTTTAAGTGTGGAAAACACTATAGCAGCACTAAAATAGAGACAATATTTTAAATGTTATTAGTATTATAAATGTGGTATTTATATGTTCTTCCCTAAGTCTCTTCCTCAAAAAAAAATCCTCACCATATCCCCACCCACCCCCAAAACTGTTAGGTGCCCCTTTTATGTACCCTACTAGCATTCTGATCTTAACCATATGGTAGTATTTATCACACCATTTAAATGCCTGTAAATTGCTCTAAAGCTAATTTGCTTTACTCTCTATCAAAACCTAGCACCAAATATAGTGACTGGGACATAAGAGAAATTCAACAAATAGTTTTAAGTGAATAAAAGAATAAATGGAACTATAACAAATATACAGTACTAATATATGGCATTAATAATAGGATGATTTGTGGGAAAAATACACCAAACATAAGCTATGGACTACAGTTAGCAGTAATATTATGATGATGTTCTTTTATCATTTGTAACAAATGTGTCACAACAATGTAAGGTGTTGATGGTGGGGTGATGTATGGGAATCCTGTGTGGTATGGATGGTGGTTCTTTAAAATTCTGAAATAAAAAAAAGAATAAATGAATGAATTTTTCCAGTATATGAACAAAATTTGACACTCTCACTTATAAAATAAGCACATATGTATTTTATATACATTGGAAGGTGGTTTTCCAGCTTTTGAAGGTTATAGAATTGTGTTACACATGCTATCCACTTGAAATTCTTAATCTAAATTATTATTTAATCAGTGTTTAGCAGGGCCTGATGGGAAATGTAATAAATTGAGAAAAACAAAAAGGACAGGAGATAGGAATTCCCTTTAATTCCTTTTGCTCCATACATAAAATTGTCTGCACTTAAAACCATTATAGCCTCCTCCCCTGTAAAATGATAAATTTATAACTGACATTTTACTTTTTGAAAATATTTCAATAATATAAAGAACCCCCTTCTTTTGAAAATCTACTCTAAAACAAAATTCAAAATACAGAACAAACAGTAGACCTGATGATGTTCATTGTAGGGTTATTTATAAAAGGGAAAGACTAGGTGAAAACTAAATGGACAAGGTACTCCAATCTATGTAATTGTCCTCTTGGTATCTCCACTTGTATCATTAATAGTCTCATTAATAGGTAAAAAATAGAACCACTTGTTTGGTGGTTTGTACCCTAGTAAAACATGCTCGTAAGTTAATCCTTTCCTGTGGATGTAAACCCATTGAAAATAGGACTTTTGATGAGGCTACTTCAGGTAAGGTGTGATCCACCTCATTCAGTATGGGTCTTAATGCTCTTCCTGGAGTCATTTATAAATGGAATGAATACATGCAGAGAGAGAGAGAGCCGCAAGCGAGCGCAAGAGCACCACAGAAGCAAGAAGCTGAAATCAATGACTCCTAGAAGAGAAGGGAGAGAGCAGCAAATGCTGCCACGCGCCTTGCCGTGTAGTAGAGAAGCCAAGGATCACTGGCAGCCAGTCTTCGGGAAGAAATCATGGCCTTGATGATGCCTTGATTTGGACATTTTCCTAGACTCTAACCATAAGTGAATAAATTCCCATTGTTTAAGCCAAACCAGTTCATGGTAATTTGCTTTGAGCAGCCTAGGAAACTAAAACACTTGTTTCTCCCTCCTCCACCCAAATCTGCTTCTCATTCATATTCTCCACCTCAGACCGAGAACCCAGGAATCACCATTGTTTCCTTTCTTTGGTGCACACCCCATGTTCAATCTACCAACAAGTTCTATCAGCTTTACCTTCAAAATACGGCTAGTACCCCACAATTCCTCACTGTACCCCACCATTCCTCACCTCCTCCACTGCTACCACCTTAGTCCAAGCCAACATCATCTCCAGACGGGACCACTGCTGTAGCCTCCTAACCAGAATGCCCTGTTATCATATCACCCCTGCCCCCAGCAGGCCTGTTCTCCACACAGCAGCCAGAGTGGCCTCTTCTAGATATAAATCAGATCATGTCACTTCCCTCCATAAACAGTCCTGAGGCTCCCCATGTCACTGGACAATTTGCCTGCCCCAGAGGTTTGCAGCCTGGCATACAATCAGTTTCATTAGTGTCCCATGGATGCTTGAAAGAAGGTGTAGTCTATGTTTATAGGCCCCCAGGTTAGATATATATGTGTTCAATTTTTAAACTACATTTTAAAAGTCTCTCTTATTTTTGTCTACATGTTCTATTAAAAACCCAAAAAATGGCCATCCCAGGGAATGGAGAGGGCCTGCATCAGCAGGCAGGATCATCCCACCCACCATATCCATGGGATATAAGCCCTCTCTCACTTGGTGTTGGAGTGGACATCACCATCCCAGTCCCCTCAGGATTGGGGGAAGAACTATGGACTAGAGTGGACTTGATGGTATTCTCTTGCTCACATATGGTGATTCTAGCAATGCAAGAAGTTATAACAATGAGTTGGAGCCAGTGGCCACTTGACACTTTTGGGGTAGGGAGGGGATGAGCAGTTGAAATACAGGGGCTTCTTTGGGAGTTGGAGGTTGTCCTGAGTACTATTGTGGCAACGGATGTAGGCCATTTTAAATCAGCACACACCACTCAGAACTGAGTGGGAGAGAATGTGGTCTACAGTGTGAACTGTGGTCTATGGTTGGTGGCAAGGCTCCAGGATGTGTAAGTTCATTGAGGGTGGTGGGCCACACTGTGGGAGATGTTTGTGTGGGATGTGGTGGGAGGTGTGGGAGGTGGGCAACATGGGAATCCCAGTGGGTTCCGTGTAATATTTTGGGTAATCTAAGCACCTCTTAAAATATATGTATATATATATAAATAACATTTTTGTAAGCAAATACACATATATGCATATATATTTATATATCATTTTGCAAATGTTTGTATGTATTGTGAGAATTTTGATTTTTACCCATAATAAAAAAAAAAAAAAGATGATGTTCAATGGAGTAGAAAAAAAGATCACATCAGTTCAATTCTTGCTCTACTTCAGCTGCCTTATTTATAAAATGTCGGTTTAATATTTTGCCTACTTCACAAGGTTGTTGTGAAGATCAAATTAAATATAATGGATGTAAAAATAAATAAATAAAAATAAAAGACTGCCAAAACTGGGAGCTTAAAAAAAAAAACAAAACCCAAAATAGTGTGCTAACATTGGCCACAGCAACTTTCTTTTTTCTCTCTGCAATCCTTTTTGTTTTTTTAAATGATGGTGACAATACTTCATTGCCTGTCAGGTGCCGTGCTGAGTGCTTTGTGTGCCTTAATTCACTTAATCCCCACAACAAACCTACGAGGTAGATCTTATTATCGTCCTTATTTAAAACGGAGACACAGAAACATTAAATAACTTGGGTCACATAGCTTGAAAGAGGAGCCAGGATCAGAACCCTGGACAGCAATGGCCCCTCGGCCTGAGTTCTCAGTCATTATGCCGTGTGATGGCCTCTGTCTTTTCACGTTTCTGTCAACTTTGGTTTTGTTTACATTAGCATGGTGTTCCTAAATACCATGTTTATGATTATTATACAGCCATTGTCAACTGCAACTTTTCTAAAAGGCCCTCTTTGTCCAGCTGAATGACTCTTGCCTTGCATTCCACTTAGTCTTGTATTAATATTGCATCTCTGCTTTATGTGTTTATCTTTTATTGGTATAATTGATCATCCTTTTATTTATTTATTTTTTCATCCTTTATTTTTAAAAACTTCTGGACCAATTTTGATCTAGATATTTTTTGCAAGTGGCCTATGATAATATTTTATTGTATTTTTTATACGAATCTGGGAGTCTTTTTTATTTTTAAAGAGGAATAATGGTGAGCATCTATTACTTTGTGCAGGCTTCCTCTTCTGTTCACCTAAGAAAAGGACCAAACATTCTCATCCTCCTGGGACATTCTCCTTCCTCTGCTTCCACCCCATCATTCTTTGTGAGAGCATCCACATTCTGACACAACCCTCCTCCCTGGCCATGGTGCTTGGGTCTAGGAATGGGCACATGAGCTGGGCCAATCAAAGCACTTCCCTGGTAAGTGAACTTGCGACAAGAGTCAGTCCTGATGTCTCTCTGTGGGGCAGTAGATGGCACAGGAACCTGAATGCTAGTGGCAGACGTGCCCAGCCCTGTAGAAGAAGCCAATCTGATCAAAAAAAGCCAACAGAGGCCAACAGAGATGGGATGGTGTCTTGGTTTTCTATAGCTGCTGCAACAAAATACCACAAACCTAGTGGCTTAAACTATATAAATTTATTATCTTACAGTTATGGAGATAAAAGTCCATGGTGGGTTTCAGTGGGCTGAAATCAAGGTGTCGACCGGACTGCATTCCTTTCTGCTGGCCCTAGGGCAGAATCTGTTTCCTTGCCTTTCCCGGATTCTAAAGGCTGTTTCCATTCCTTGGCTCATGGCCCCTTCCACAATGCCACATCTCTCTGTGCCTTTCTTCCATGGTCACATTTCCCTCTCAAATCTTTCCTGCCTCCCTTTTCCACTTTTAAGGACCCTTGTGATGACAGTGGGTCCACCTGGATAATTCAGGATAATCTTAAAGTCAACAGCTACAACTTTAATTCCAGCTACCACCTTTCTCTCTCTTTCTCTCCCTCTCTCCCTCTCTCCTCTCCTTTCTCTTTTTCTTTCAATTCTTTTTTTTTCTTTATTTTTAAAAAAATGTTAGGTTACATAAATGTTACATGGAAAATACAGGGGATTCCCATATACACCCCCTCCCCCAATTTCCTCCATTAACAACATCTTTCATTAGTGTGGTATATTTGTTACAACTGATGAACACATTTTGAAGCATTGCTACTACCCATGGTCTATAATTTACATTACAGTTTATACTTTGTACCACACAATTTTATAGGTTTTGACAAAATGTATAATGGCCTGTATCCGTCACTGCAATATCATGCAGCAGGAACAATTTCTTCTTTCCTTTTTGACATATAACCTAACAGGTCCTGAGGATTAGGACACAGGTATTCTGGGGGGACCATTATCCTGCTACCACAGATGAAATAAGAGAATCTTGGGAGTGTTTTAGCCTCTGGTCTCAGTCAACCCTCAGGCTGCCCCCCTCCCCTTTACCTCTGCTGTCCCCTGCTTTAGTCCTATGAATCAGAAGATTTCTTTTGCCCGAGTTAGTTCAAATTGGGATTATGTCACTTGGAGCCAAAATATCCTAACAAATACAAAGTATTTCAAGAATTTTACATGTATTGACATAATTAATAGGGTCTTGTTTTCTTCTATTATTTTATGCTCTCTGTGTTTGTTCTTCCCTATTTGCTTTGTTTAGTGTCTTTTGATATAAGGACTATTTTGCTTTTATTTTCCATGGTGATTTGAAAACTATACTTTGTGGTTTAAATTCTAACAGCAGTTATTTTTACTCTTTTCAAAAAGACTCTCCTCCATTAATCTATTTATAAAACATAACCTCTCTAAATTATCAAAGTATAAAATGGAACAATATATTTTGATTCTCCAAATATAAGATGAAGAATTTAGTAGTCTTTAATTACCATCTTTCTCCTGTATAAACTTGGTTAATATAATCTGATATATTATCCCTAGGTCATTATTAAATTATTATCTTTATGCTCTATTGGCTTTTTCATGAATTGGTTTTGATATTTGTATTCATTGTGAAAGCTTATCATTATTTAAATTGAGCAAAAGCTGGTTTCAATGCTCACCATAAGTCTTTTTATGGAATAACTTCCTCATTGCTGAGGTTTTTTTTTAATATATATAAGAACAGTTTTATTCACACACCATACAATCCAGTCAAAGTATACAATCAATGGCTTTCAGTATAATCTCAGAGTTGTGCATTCATTACCACAGTCAATTTGAGAACATTCTCATTGGTCCAAAAAAGAAAAATTCCATACTCCTTATACTCCACTATTATTGTTACTTAGCATAAGTATGGTACCTTTGTTACACCCGATGAAAGAGGATTACAGTCTTACTGTTAGCTACAGTCCATAGTTTGCATTAGTTGTTTTTTACCCCATATACCACCCTATTATTAACCCTTTGTAATAGTGACTTAAATTTGTTCTTGTTCATGGAAGAACATTCTTATCTTTGTACTACTAATCACAGTCATACTCCACAACAGGCTTCACCATGTTATACAGTCCCATGTTTTATCCTTTAGTTTACCTTCTAGTGACATATATGACCATAAACTTCCTCTTTCAACCACAATCACACCCATAATTCAGTGCTGTTAATTACACTTACAGTAATGTGCTACCATCACCTCTATCCATATCCAAACATTTACAGTCAACTTTATTAAAATTTCTGAACAAATTAAGCATCAGCTCCCCCTTCTCTACACTCATTCTATCTCCTGGTAACCTATGCTTTAGATTTTTACCACAAGTATCTGCTCATTATAATTAGTTAATATTAGTGAAACCATTCAAAATTTATCATTTTGTGTCTGGCTTACTCACTCAACATAATGTCCTCAAGGTTCATCTATATTGTTGCATATATCAGGACTTCATTTCTTCTTATGGCTGAATAAAATTCCATCACATATATATGTACCACATTTTGTTTATACAATTATCAGTAGATGGGCACCTGGGTTGTTTCCATCTTTTGGCACTTGTGAATAATGCTGCTATGAACATCAGTGTGCAAATGTCTGTTCGCACCCTTGCTTTCAGCTCTTCTGAGTGGTGGGATTGCCAAGATCATAAGATATTTCTGTACTTAGCATCCTGAGGAACTGCGAAACCATCTTCCACAGTAGCTGCACCATTTATATTTCCACCAGCAGTGAATAAATGTTCCTATTTCTCCACATACTCTCCAACACTTGTAATTTTCTGCTCTTGTTTTTTTATAGTGGCCATTTTAGTAGGTATGAAATGGTATCTTGTTGTTGGTTTGATTTGCATTTCCCTAATAGCTAGTGATGTTGAGTAATTTTTCATGTGTTTTTTAGCCATTGGTATTTCCTTTTTGGAAAAGTCTTTATTCAAATCTTTGGTCCATTTTTAAATTAGGTTGTTTGTCTTTTTATTGTTGTTTATTCTTTATATAGTTTGGAAATTAAACCCTTATCGGACTTGTGGATTCCAACTATTTTCTTCCATTGAGTATTCTGCCTTTTCACTTTCTTGGCAACGTCCTTTGAAGCACAAAAGTATTTAATTTTTTAAATGTAGGCATTTAGCACTGCTTTCAATGCATCTCATAGGTTTTGATATGTTGTCTTCTCATTTTCATTTGTTTAGAGATATTTACTGATTTCTCTTGCAATTTCTTTTTTGACCCACTGATTATTTAAGTGTATGTTGTTTAACCTCCATATATTTGTGAATTGTCCAGTTCTCTGCATGTTATTGATTTCCAGCTTTTCATTCCATTATAAACAGAGGAAGTGCTTTGTATAATTTTAAGCTTTTAAAATTTATTGAAACCTGTTTTGTGATCAAATATGTGGTTTATCCTAGAGAAATTCCTGAGTTTTTAATTGTGACATTTATTTCTTTTGTGGCTGAAGTATCTCTTCAAGTAAGTCCCAACACAGTATTGGGGCAGCTATCTTGGTTTTTGGATGGTGAACACCTGTTAGGCTGTCAGTGACAGAGGTCCAGGCCTTATATCCTCTTACTTTCTGGCCAGTACGATTGCTCCTCTCTGGTGGTAACATAGATAAAGGATAGCCCTTGTGGCTCTTAGCCCACCTTCATCTGTATGTACAAAAGTTACCCATCTCTTGCAAAAGATTATCATTAGTTTTTAGTATTATTAAAATTGTGGTATTTTTCTATATATTCCTGAGTCCTCATGTCTTTCAATGGCAAGTTGGGAGAGAAAATATCAGGAAATATTACCCTAATGCTATCTTCAGGTGGAAATCTGTAACTCTCTCATTGTTTTAATTTATATTCTTTGTGAGGATATGAATATTTTTTCATGTTTATTTACTGGTTATAATTCCTCTTTGGGAATTATAGTGTTTATCGTATTTGACTATCAATAGTCTTTTATATCAATTTTCTCAGCAATTTTATATAAAATGTGAATATTATACTGACTGTAAGTACAATCTTTTTTATAAAAAGATTATTATAGTTTTAAGTGGGTGGGTTGTCTTTTTGGTTTTTTTAAGTTTTTGTTGTTTGTTTGTTTTGCTTAGACCTACCGAAATTCAAACCTTTCACTAATCAAATCAGTTATGAATTTTTTGTGTGTGGTCAGTTCTAATTTTAGAACTCTATTCCCTTCTAGAGATTTGATTCTTTTTAATTGGATTTTCTTTTTTCTAACTTTTTATTTCATCAGGGATAGCCTATTTTTTAAACTAATTTGTACATTAGAGGTAGAAAGTTCAAATTCCACCTCTGCCATGTATTAGCTGTATGATCTTGGGAAACCCAATGATCAATTACCTCATCTATAAAACAGGGATGATGATGATAATATTAGTACAAGCCTCATAAAATGGGATTGTTGTAAGGATTAAATGAGATATTTATTCTTTCATTTGTTCAAAAATATGAATTGAGACCTACTATGGGCCAGAAACAAATATAAGGACTATGGATATAGCAGTGAACAAAACAGAGAAAAATCCCTGCCCTCACAGAGTTGACTTTCTAATGAGTGTGGGATGTGCCTAGCAAACAAATGACACTCAATGTATGCCAGCTATTATCATTTTTAGTGTATTGAGTTAGTGGAGCAAGCCAAACTAAATAGATTGTTCTCTAACTTGTTAACCAGTACCCCAACATTTCAGAAATTCCAAGGTTTTATTGGTTTAGATACATGTAGAATATTTCCTAAGGTATTGCTTGAGAATAATGTTAGTAGTTTTTATTTTAATTACAACAAAACAAATAAACAAGAAGACAACAACAAAAAACCCCATAATGCTGAAAAGGGTGCATACAGGTACATTTCCTCTCCATGCAGCTTCTTCTCCCAGAACCCTTTCTCCCCTGCCTGGCCCCCAAGGCTACACACATGTTTCAAAGTTACCTTGTTTACTGAGTAGCTTCAGAGGCTGTCACTACATGGCTACTAGAGGACCCTGTAAGAAGACAATGTACCCATTCCATTCTGTTAATTCTGAAGCCCAAATTCTGATTCCAAGAGAAATGAAGTTTGGAAATTTTCTAATCTGAAAACTTAATGCAGAGAACATAAGAAATACTGGTATGTCTTAATATACCTGGTACTGCTTAGTTGCACAATGAAAAATTTCTCTACTACACTGGAGAGAAAAAGAGAGAAAGAGAGAGAGGGAGAGAGAGAAAAAGAGAGAGAGGGAGAGGGAGAGAGAGAATGAGAATAAGTGTGTAGAAGGATTATCTACTATAAACAGCCTAAAATCCCACAGAAAGGAAGTTTCATCCTGACATTAAAGTAAAAGGCTCATATGTTTTCCATTTAGGCAATAAATTAACTATAAAGAAGAATAGGAAGAAATGCTTACTTAAAAAGAAAAAAAAAAGAGGATTCTGCAAGAGAGAGGCAGCCTTACAAGAGGTAGAAATATAATTCAAATAACTCTGATCCCATTTATTTCTTATTAACATTCATGACAAAAAAACGGTCAGTTCTTTTCTCATAAAATCCATGCAGCTCACTCTACCTGTCACCCTAGGGAAGGTGCCTTTCAATTTCTTGACACATAATTTTATTAGAAGTATCATGAAATGTCAAGCTAACCATCATTTGGAAAAGGACTGTCCAACACTCTCAGCAGTACCCAAACAGAACCTCATGGGGGGTAAAGTTCACATAAGAAAAACTCATTCATCCTGACAGTAGCGTTCCCTCAATGACAACTCTGCTCCAAAATGGCAATAACATCAAAGTTTTTGTAGTTTTTATCCCAAGAGTCAGGTTCATGTATTTAAAATAGGAGCAATTCTGATATATTTGCACATTATTTACATATGTCTATCTGGTCTTCAAATTAAAGTTCTATTATAACAGTCCTTTTGTGGCCATTTTGTGATTTTTAGTGTCTCATTTCTGTCTTTCCTTCCTGAAAAAAGAAATCACCCTTATCCTTCACACCAAAAAGGTTTAAGACATATATAGAACTGAGGAAAGAATGAAGGTAAATGATAAGAAATATTCTCCAGGGCTGTTACTGACCTCTGGGACACACTTTGATAAAAGAGATAGAGTAAAAGTTCCTTCTTCCTTCAAACTTCAATGGGGAAAGTAGTATATTATTATGATATGCTTACTTTAACATCAGTGAACTACCATAGCACCCTTAAAGAGAACTACAAATGTGGTAATACTCTAAACCAGTGATCTCGAGCTTTATGATCTCAGGACCCCTAAAAATTACTGAGAACCACCAAAGAGCTCCATCAATTTTCACGATAATAGGAAATAAGCTGAGAATATATTTTACCTCATTAATTTTCATTAATTCATTTAAAAATGAAAATAATAATCCTATTTCATGTTAACAAAATATATTTTATGAAAAATAACTATATTTTCCAAAACAAAACTTAGCATGAAGAGTACCAGTATTTTGTAAGCTTATAGGTATACTACATAAGAGAAGACATTCCTATCTATTTCTTCACTCTGTTATGGCATATTGTTTTGGTTGAAGTATATGAAAAAATTAGACCTTACACAGATAGTCATTGGAACAGGGAGGGTTATTTTAAATTCTCTTCAAATAATTGTGAACAGTCTTCTTTGATGCTACACCAAAATGTGGCAAGTGGTAGTTTCTCAAATTTGGTCACAACATACAATTTTTTTTTAAATTTGTATTATATTTACTCACTTGTATAACTCCAGGGAATATTACATGGCATTACAAAATTTCACATTTAGAAGGGACCTTGGAGATTATCTGGGATAAATGGAAAATTCGTAAACCTGCCTGCACATGAGAATCACCTGCAGGAGCTTTTGAAAAGTCCCAGGTTCCTGGCCTCACCCCGACCTGCTGAACCAGGAGCTTTTGGATGCTTGGCCAAGTAGTTGGTACTTTCAGCATTCTTTCTATGTGATTCTCATGCAGCTGGCTTGGCACTGGCAAGGGGGTGCCCAGCTTCTGCTTTAAAATTTGCTGTGTTGTAATGTTTGTGTAATAATAGATGAGATGAGCTAATAAAAAGCATTAGTTTCCTGACTAGCCAGTGTCTGTTGTGTAAATTCGTCATGCATCAATTAGTATTATTTTTGAAATAAAGTCTGTCATTCATATTTTTTTTTAATCAAACAATATGTTACACAGTATATTTGGTTCATAGTAATACATTCATACAGTATTTGTTCTTTTGTGTCTGGCTTGCTTCACTGCCAACATAATGTCCTACAGGGTCATCCATGTTGTCATATGCTTTACAACTTCATTTCTTCTTATAGCTGCATAATATTCCATCGTATGAATAGACCACAGTTTGTTTATCCATTTATCTGTTGATGGACACCTGGGTTGTTTCCAACTTTTGGCAATCGTGAATAATGTTGCTATGAAAATCACTGTGCGGATGTCTGTTCGTGTCACTGCTCTCAGTTTTTCTGGGTATATACCCAGTAGTGGTATTGCTGGGTCACGTGGCAAGCCTATATTCAACTTCTTTAGGAACTGCCAGACAGTCCTCCACAGTGGCTGTACCATTCTGCATTCCCACCAATAATGAATAAGTGTTCCTATCTCTCCACATCTTCTCCAACACTTGTAGTTCTCTGTCTTTTTAATACTGGTCATTCTGATAGGTGTGAAATGGTATCTCATTGTAGTTTTGATTTGCATTTCCCTAATCATAAGTGATGTTGAGCATTTCCTCATGTGTTTTTTTGCCACTTGTATTTTTTCTTTGGAGAAATGTCTATTCAAGTCTTTTGCCCATTTTTTAATTGGGTCATTTGTCTTTTTATTGTTGAATTGTAACATCTCTTTATATATACTGGATATTAAACCCTTATCAGATATGTGATTTCCAAATATTTTTTCCCATTGAGTTGGCTGCCTTTTGGCCCTTTTGATAAAGTCCTGTGAGGTGCAAAAGTGTTGAATTTGAGGAGGTCCCATTTATCTACTTTTTCTTTTGTTGCACGTGATTTGGGTGTAAGGTCCAAGAAACCACCACCTACTGCAAGGTCTTGAAAATGTTTCCCTACATTTTCTTCTAGTAGTTTTATGGTCCTGGCTTTTATATTTAGATCTTTGATCCATTTTGAGTTGATTCTTGTATAGGGGGTGAGATAGGGTCCTCTTTCATTCTTTTGGTTATAGATATCCAGTTCTCCCAACACCATTTGTTGAAGACACAGTTTTTTTCCCATTAGCATGGACTTGGTAGGTTTCTCAAAAACCAGTTGACTGTATAACTGAGGGTTTATTTCTGGGTTCTCAATTCTATTCCAATGATCAGTGTGTCTATCTTTATGCCAGCACCATGCTGTTTTGACCATTGTGGCTTTGTAATATGTTTCAAGATCAGGCAGTGAAATTCCTCCCATGTCGCTCTTCATTTTTAGAATGCTTTTGGCTATTCGGGTGCACTTACCCTTCCAGATGAATTTGGTAATTGCTTTCTCTAATTCTGTAAAGTAAGCTGTTGGGATTTTGATTGGTATTGCATTGAATCTACAAATCAGTTTGGGTAAGATTGACATCTTCACGATATTTATTCTTCCAATCCATGAATATGGAATGTCTTTCCATTTGTTTAGGTCTTTTTAAATTTCTTTTAGCATTGTTTTGTAGTTTTCTGCATATAGGTCCTGTACTTCTTTGGTTAAATTAATTCCTAGGTATTTGAGTCTTTTTGTTGCTATTGAAAATGGAATTTTCCCCTTGATTTCCTCCTCAGGTTGTTCAGTACTAGTGTACAAAAACATTACTGATTTTTGCATGTTGATCTTGTATCCTGCCACTTTGCTGAACTCATTTATTATCTCAAGTAGCTTTGTCATGGATACTTCAGGATTTTCTAAGTACAGCATCATGTAATCCTCAAACAATGAGAGTTTTACTTCCTCTTTTCCTATTTGGATGCCTTTTTTTTTTTTTTTTTTTTCTTGTCTAATTACCCTAGCTAGAACTTCTAGTACATTGATAAGTACATTGAATAACAATGGTGACAGTGGGCATCCTTGTCTTGTTCCCAATCTTAGAGGGAAAGCTTTCAACATTTCCCCATTGAGTATGATGTTGGATGCGGGTTTTTCATATATGTCTTTTATCAAATTGAGGAATTTTCCTTCTATTCCAATCTTTTGAAGTGTTTTTATCAAAAAAGGATGCTGGATTTTGTCAAATGACTTTTCTGCATTGATTGAGATGATCAGGTGGTTTTTTTCCCTCAATCTGTTAATGTGGTATATTACATTAATTGATTTTCTTATGTTGAACCAGCCTTGCATACCAGGAATAAATCCCACTTGGTCAAGGTGTATAAGTATTTTGATATGCTGTTGGATTTGATTTTCAAGTATTTTGTTGAGAATTTTTGCATCTATGTTCATTAGAGAGATTGGTCTGTAATTTTCTTTTCTTGTAAACTATCTAGCCTTGGTTATAGAGTGATGTTGGCTTCATAAAAAGTGTTGGGTAATTTTCCCTCCTCTTCAGTTTTTTGGAAGAGTTTAAACGGGATTGGTGTCAATTCTTTTTGAAATGCTTGATAGAATTCACTTGTAAAGCCATCTGGTCCTGGACTTTTCTTTGCTGGGAGATTTTAGATGATGGATTCAATATCCTTAAGTGTGATTGGTTTGTTAAGTTCTTGTATTTCTTGTAGCGTCAGTGTAGGTTGGTTGTGCATTTCTAGAAATTTGTCCATTTCATCTAGGTTGTCTAGTTTGTTGGCATATAGTTTCTCATAATATCCTCTTATGATTCTTTTTATTTCTGTGGCCATTTGTAACTTCCCCCCTTTCATTTCTGATTGTATTTATTTGCATCTTCTCTCTTTTTTTCTTTGTTAGTCTAGCTAGGGGTTTGTCAATTTTATTGATCTTCTCAAAGAACCAGCTTTTGGTTTTGTTGATCTACTCTATTGTTTTTCTGTTCTCATTTTCATTTATTTCTGCTCTCATCTTTATTATTTCTTTCCTTCTGCTTGCTTTGGGATTGGCTTGCTGTTCTTTTTCTAGTTTCTTTAGTTGTTCGGTTAAATCTTTGAGTTTAGCCCTTTCTTGTTTTTTAATATAGGCATTTAGGGCTACAAATTTCCCTCTCAAGACTGCTTTCACTGTATCCCATAAATTTTGATACATTGTGTTCTCGTTTTCATTTGTCTCAATATATTTATTGATTTCACTTGCAATTTCTTCTTTGATCCACCGATTATTTAGGAGTGTGTTGTTCAGTCTCCACACATTTGCAAATTTACTTTTTTCCTGTCTTTTACTGATTTCTAGTTTCATTCCATTATGATCTGAGAAGGTGCTTTGTATAATTTCAATCTTTTTATATTTATTGAGAGCTGTATTGTGACCTAACATGTGGTCTATCCTGGAGAAAGATCCATGGGCACTTGAGAAGAATGTATAACCCACTGAGTTTGTATGCAGTGTTCTGTATATGTCTGTTAGGTCTAACTTGTTTATCATATTGTTCAGGTTCTCCATTTCCTTGTTGATCTTCTGTTTAGTTGTTCTATCTAATGATGTGAGTGTGGTGTTGAAGTTTCCAATGATTATTGCAGAAATGCCTATTTCTCCCTTCAGTTTTGCCAGAGTTTTTATCATATTTTGGGGCACCCTGGTTAGGTGATATATTATGACTGTTATATTTTCCTGGTGGTGCCTTCTGTATCTCTTATAACTTTTTTTGCATTTAAAGTCTGTTTTGTCTGATATTAGTATAGCTACCCCTGCTCTTTTCGGGTTACTATTTGTGTGGAGTATCTTTTTCCAACCATTCACTTTCAGCCAGTTTGTATCCTTGGGTCTAAGGTGAGTTTCTTGTAAGCAGCATATGGATGGCTCATGTTTTTTTTATCCATTCTATCAGCCTGTATCTTTTGATTGGGGAGTTTAATCCATTCACATTCAATGATATTACAGTAAATGCACTAGTTACTTCCTCCATTTTATTATTTGGTTTTCATATATCATCTTATTTTTGTCTGTCTTTTTACTCTTTTGGTTACCTTTCTGCTATTCTTTCTTGTATATTCTCCTCCAAGCCTCTCTCTCCTGTCTTTTTCTTTCAGGTTCTAAGGCTTCCTTTAATATTTCCTGCAAAGGTGGATTCTTTTTTGCAAACTCTCTTAGCATCTGTTTGTTTGTGAATATTTTATACTCACCTTCATATTTGAAGGATAGTTTTGCTGGATAAAGAATTCTTGGCTGGCAGTTTTTCCCTTTCAGTTTCCTAATTGTATCATACCACTGTCTTCTCGCCTCCATGGTTTCTGAAGAGAAATCTGTGCTAAGTCTTACTGTATGTCCCTTGTACGTGGTCATTTGCTTCTCTTGCTGCTCTGAGAATTTTCTCTTTATCTTTGACGTTTGACATTCTGAGTAGTATGTGTCTTGGCGTAGGTCTATTTGAATTTATTCTGATTGAGGTACGGTGTGCTTCTTGGACATGTAAGTTCATTTCTTTCTTGAGAGTTGGAAAATTTTCAGCTATTATTTCCTCAAATACTCTTTCTGCTTCTTTTCCCTTCTCTTCTCCTTTTGGAACTCCCATGACACGTATGACGTTGTGTTTTGTGTTGTCATTCAACTCTCTGAGCCCCTGCTCAAACTTTTCCATTCTTTTCTCTCTCTGTTCTTTTCTCTCTTCAATTTTAGCTGTTTTGTCTTCGGTATCACTTATTCTTTCTTCTATCATTTCGAGTCTGCTGTTGTATGCCTCAAATGTATTTTTGATGCCACCTATTGTGTCTTTCATTCCCACAAGCTCTGTTACTTTTCTGTTCAGGATTTCAAATTCTTCTTTGTGTTCACTCAATGTCTTCTTGATGTCATTTATCTGTTTAACTATCTTGTCTTTCAACTCATTAATTTGATTTTGGAAATTTGTGCTCATCTCGCTGATTAGTTCTCTCAAATTCTGCATCTCTTCTGGGACTTTGATGTATTCCTTTTCTTGGGCCATGTCTTCTATTTCCTTAGTATGGCTCGTAATTTTTTGCTGATATTTAGGCATCTGGTTAGGATGTAATTTACTCAGATGCTCTATGTCCTTCTCTTTTATAGGGATTTAGTGGCAGGAGGCTGTGAGTTACCACAGCTCTTTGATTTTTGGCTCAACCTGAATTGTTAAAATTGTCCTGCTTGTTTCTCAAAACTGGGCACTGGACCCAGTAATTGGTTGTAGAGTCGCTTTCTAGGGCCTTGGACAAGGAGGCTATAGAGGCCAGAAAAAGCCCCTCCTACTTATTTTTAATTTTCTTGTGTGCACTTCCTTGGTCTGCCAGGAGATGGCACTCTTTGGCAGCTCTCAATTCAATGCCTGGTCAGAGTGTATTTGTTGCAACACAGACCAGATCAATGTGATAGAGCTTCCTGTCTGGAGGCTAGTAGCCTTGTAATTCAAACTTTCTCTGAGAGAGTTCACCAGCCTTCTCTGGCAGCCCCCTTTCTCTTCCCAGCTAGGAAGTATTTCCACTCCCCTCTGAGTCCTCAACAATCAATCCCTGTTAGTAGAGGAGGATATCGGGAGGGTTGTATATCTTTAACCCCTTGCAGGCTCTAAGGCAAACAATGGTGCAGCCCCACCCAGCCTGGAAGAGCTCTTGGGACACAGCAGACCAAATTTGTGAGTGTAAAGCTGAGTCAGCCTTAGGCTGTGTCCCTCTCTCTCCCCTTTCCTGGGGTGGCAGATCCCTGGAGCCCCCTTTGTCTATAGTCACAGCCCCAGAGGCACGAGAATTCTAAAGAGTTTTTAGTGTGGTGGGAGGTGCCAGCAGCAGCAGCCACAGATGGTTCCAACTCATGGTTCTGGGTTCTGTCATGTCACGATTTGCCTCTTTTGTCCCTCTCTCCTCTGGGTGGTGTGCAGCCTTCACCTGCTTTCCTAAACCCTAGAAGATCTTTTTCAGGGCTGTGTCAGCCTGTCCTCTAGCTATTTTTCTGGAGAAGAGATTCCCGTGTCTTACTAGTCCACCATCTTCCCGGAAGTCCGCAACATAGAATTTAACATAATGGATGAACTTTTCCTACTCTATTACCTTAAAACCTATTAGTCTATTTTGCTCCTCAAATAGATCTGTTAACCAGGATTTTGTAAAAATATTGGTTCCCTGAGTTATGTAAACCCTCCAAAGGTTGACACATTTCATTAGGCAACATCAAAAAGATCACATTTGTTAATATTACTACCAATTTCAAAAGAAAAATCTAAGTATTGGAAAACTGTAGAGCTTATGGTGGTAACTATAAATTTTCTAAAGTTCTAATTTTCCCTTGGAAGTCCAACTTTTATCATTGGGGGCAACAAATAATACCAAATGTTTTCCTGAAGTGACACGCTCTTTTACTCATTTTCAATAAAATATCTGTCAAATACCCAAGTCTGAATAACCACAATTTGCCTGCCAGTTGTTTTTTCCAACTAAAAATGATGTTCCTTGAAAGAAGTGGTTCACTCTGCTCTCAGTTCAATCACTAGTATGCTTTTCCTCAAGACAACCACCAGGCTTTGATACACAGCACAAGTGCTTTAGGCATATTTCCTGATGAATATTCCTACCAAATATTAAAAATACATATTCAAAGATAGGGATTTATAAATTTAATAGTTTCTACTACTTCATCAAGGACATTCTTAAGTGAAACTTGCTTTTTTTTCTCTTCAAAAAACTGCTACTATGTGGCAGTGAAGAATACAATGACCACTGCTTTGATTCATGGTGAGGCACCAGAAGTTTTACTGTCAATGCTTCCGTGCAAATATCAACACAGTTAAGACCAATGCCATTTGGCATTTCTGGCAGTTCTGGTTTTACCTCTGCTCCAGCTCGCCAGTTTTGTGGTCAATTTCTCACTGCTTCCACATTTCACAGGGAGTGCCAATTCAGACACCACAATTGCTAATGGCACTGGCCTAGGGGACTGATTTATCTTGGGTGACTCTGCATCCATCTATATTTACCCTGGGAAGACAGCCAATTTCCATGCTGGCTTTCCAGGGACCATTCTGGAATCCCAAGGTAGAGAAGAATTTTATCTTGCATGAGAGAAATAAGGAAACTGGATTGGACTGGGCTCCTACTCTACTGTGTAACAATTAAATCAGAACATCAAATGTTCCCTCTCTACTGGGTCATTTCATTCTCGTACAATATACTACTTCTTCCATTGCAAGAAAACTTGTCTTCATCCTACTTTTACTAACTGTTGTCATTCCATTTCTCTACTTCCTTTTACAGTAAATCTCAAAAGAATTATCTTTACTTGTTGGCTACAATCTCTCTCCTCCTGTTCTCTCATAAATCCCTCTAAACATAATCATCTGAAACTACTCCTGTCAAAGTTTCCAATGAACTCCATGTTGCTAAATCCAATGACTAATTCTCTGTCTTTGTCTTACTCGATCTATCAGCAGCTTTGGCACAGTTTTTCATTCCCTCCTCCTTGATACACCTTCTTTACTTGGCTTCCAGGACTCCCTAATCTCTTGGTTTTCTTCTTAAGATCTTACATGCCACTTTTTCTCAGCCTCCTTTGCTCCTAAAGTTGGAATTCCAAGCCCAGGGCTCAGTGCTTGCTCTTTTTCTCTCTGCCACCTATCCTTACTTCCTAAGTGAGCTCATCTAGAATTAAGGCTTTAAAGTTTGTCTGTATGCTAATGACTCCCAGCATAATTGACATCCTCAATTGTATATCTAAGGACACTCAAATTCAACATTTCCAACCTGATCTCCTGATCTTTTCCCCAAAATAAGCTGTACCCCTACAATCTTCCCTATTTTGGTTAACAACCCTTTTAGACTCTTCTTTTTCTCACAACTCTACATACAATCCATCAGAAAATCCTAATAGCTCTACCTCCAATATATATATATATATTTTCACTCAAAGTAAAAGACAAAGTTTTTACCCTGGTCAGAGATCTTATCTGATCTGCCCATTCTATCAATTACCTCTTTGGAACAACTCTCTTAAACAACTCTGTCCCTCACTCACTCTACTGTAGCTACAACAGACCCTGTGCTGTCCTTGAGCACATATCAGTCTTGGGGTTTATGGTAGTTAAGGGGTGAGGGCTGGGGTGAGGGTTTCTGCACATGGTCAGGGCTCCCATGGTTTGCATTTCCCACTGGTGCCAAAGGAGGGAGCACCTGGCTTTCTTATCTGAGTATACAGATGTAGGTCAGAAGCAGAAAAGGGGAACCGGTAGCACTTGAAAGCTGTCAGTCATCAAACATCAAAATGGAGTCAGACTCTTTGTTAAAGCCATGTACTTTTAAATTATAACTCCTCTTCCTCACCCACCCCACACTCTTGATATGCTCCATAGCACTTATCATTTTGACCACACTATATAATTTACTGGCCATAGTTTGTTATTGTTCTGTTTACTGTCTTTTGGAATATAAACTCCATGAGCACAGGATTTATAGATACAGATATATGATTTTATCTATATCATATATCAGTACTGGAATATTGACATATCCAGAGAGCTTAAAACAAGACCTACCATATATGTAGTAGCTGCTCAGAAATTATTTTTTGAATGAATTAATGAATGATAAGATAAGAAAGTTTTGTTTTATTGAAAGAATCATTATTGAAAATGTCAAAAGGACTTGTAATAAAAATGTTTATCAGAAATGATATGAGAAATTCTTGAAAATGTGTTTCTATAATATTAAATATGAAAAACCACTGTAATAGTATTATATTTTACCTCTCTAATTAATGGAATCATATGTGTGTGAACACATGGATACCATAACTATATTCTATTCATCTTTGCATCTCCAGGACTGTGACAGTTTGAAATTATATTATGAATCCCCAAAAGAGAAAGATTATGTTTGTGGCTGGTCCACTCATGTGGATGTGAGCAACAATTTCAATTGGACTATGTCAGTGAGGCATGACTCGGGTTGAGTCTCTACCCTCTTTCTGGGTCTGATAAAAAAAAAAATGGAGACACACTGGAAAAGAGAAGTCTGCCATTTTTGATCCTGCCATGTGATAGAAAGGAGAGGCTCAAGCAGCCGAGACCCAGGAAGGGATTAGCCATTTGCCTGATAGCTTGCAGCTGAAATCAGGAAGAAAGCAGAGCAGTTGAGGCTAAGAGGCCTGGTAAGAGACGAGCCCTACACCTGGTTGCCCTCAACTGACTTCCAGGAGACGATACAGCCCAGAGGGGAAGGCAGAGAGCAGGTAGAGTTCACCTGCACCTTGCTTTAACACGTGGCAACTGACTTGGGTGAGAAAGCTCCTCTGATGGTGCCTCAATTTAGACATTTCACAGCCTTGGAACTGTAAGCTTTTATCCCAAATAAATACCCTATATAAAAGCCAACACATTTCTGGTACTTTGCATCAGTAGCCCTTTGGCACACTAAAACAAGTACCTAAATCAGAGCTTGGCAAGAGGTAGTTAAGAGATATTTGTTGATAAAAGATATTTGTTGAGGAAATGAATGAATCAATGAATAGGTGAAATGAAAGACCTGACACTAACAATTGCAGCACATTTAAATAATCAGCCATCTACAACAGTTTCTTAACTGGTTCAGCACAACATAGTTCAGAGGACATTACTTTTTCAAAACATAACTTGTTTTTAAATTTTTCGTTTCGTCATTAAAAGAAAAACATTCCATTGGCTTTATCTACAAAAAGCTATAAGGAATTTAAAAAGCAAAGTTCTATTAATTTGTATATTCTTTATGACATTAAACTTCCTAGATGTGTGCTTTAATAAAACTATTGCTTTGTTGACAGCTGTAGTTTTAATTGTAATACTGTATGAAAAATACCTTGAATAATAAAAAGCAAGCATGCTCTGTTGATCTAGGAATTTCTAGAATTTATGTAAAATACTTAACAAATTAGCGTGAGGAAAAAAGCTCTCATCAAATGTCAACTTCTTCTAATGCATGAAGAGACCCACCTGTAGGCTGCCTGGTATCTCTGCAGGGCAACCTCAGCCAGCTGAAGCCTGGCCTCCACTACAATCTCCAACTCACCAGCAGAACAATGGGAGAGGTTCTTTGGGCCTGAATACTCCATCTCTGACAGAAGGAGGTTTATCTTGTCTTCAGCTTCCATCAGTAAAATTGACTAAAGAAAGGACCTCACACAGTTACATAAGTTCAGAAATAATATAATGTCTCATTCTTATTCATCAGATATTTTTCATTGTGAATAGTGACAATGAATGAAAGGCCAAAAAACAAATCTGCATTTAATTATCAGAGAGGAGAACTCAGTGAATAGGAAAAAGATAAAAGAGAATGAAAAAGAATGTAACAGCAAGAGTAAGCAGGTACAATAGTTACCATTTATTGTATGTATTTCAAATTAAATTATGTTCACCTAACGTGCATATATAACCATGTGCATATAATGAAATTTTACAGTGGATCATCAGTAGCAAATTAGCAACCTGGAGAAGAGAAAGGTACCAAAAAATCTTAGAGCCACAGGTCTCTAAAAGCTAATTTGTACAAAGCAGTGAATATTATATAAATATTGGGACAATTTAGTATAATGGTTAAGAACGTGGATTTTTTAATAGAAAAATAGGTCTGTGACAGTTTGAATTTGGTGAATCCCCAAAAGAGATTATGTTTTGAACTAATCCTTTCCCGTGGGTATGAGATCCTTTGATTGCATTAGATTTGGTTAAGGGATCTTGATTAGATCACTTGATTAGATCGCTTTTGATTGGACTACATCAGTGAGGAATGACTCAGGTTGGGCTTCCACCCCTTTATTGGAGTCTTATATAAAGACACACGGAGAAAAGAGAGCTGCCATTTTGATCCAGCCATGTGAGAGAGAGGACTTGAGGATCACTACCAGATGAAGCTGAAGCATGAAGCCCCCAAGACGCTGGGTCCATGGAGCAGTTCAAGGCTGAAAAGACAAGCCTGACTGACCACAGCTGAACTTGAGGAGAAAGCAGAGCAGCCAAGGCTGAGAGAGGAGGCATGGAAAGAGACAAGCCCTATGCCTTGTTGACCACAGCTGAGCTCCTGGAGACAGTAGATTCTGGAAGGGAAGGTAGGTTCCTCAGCAGAGATCCCCTGCTGTCTTGCCTTGCCACATGGCAGGACATCAGGATCACCAGTAGCTGACTTTGATAAGAAAGTATCTCTGATATGATGCCTTGATTTGGACATTTTCACAACCTCAGAACTGTAAGCTTTTACCCTAATAAATTTCTCATTATAGAAGCCAACCCACTCCTGGTACTTTGCATTGGCAGCCCTGTGGCAAACTAAGACAAGGTCCTACTCCCAGATATGTCATTAATTAGTTGCATAACATTAGTGAATTTCTTATACTCTCTAAGCCTCAATTTTCTCATGATTTGGGTATAACATAGTTCAAAAATGATTAATGCCTATATCTTACAATTGTGAAAATTAAATTAAAATTCCTGTCATGTAAATAAGCACTGAATAAATAGTAGCTGCTGTCATTGCTGTTGTCATTATTACTGTTAGGAAATAGATATAGAAAGCATGGAATGGTCAAATCACATCAAAAAAAGGAATCATATTTTCTGCATCACCTTAATCAGGTTGTAAAGTCAAAGACTGACACCTCCAGGCATCTATTTCCTCATGTTAAGGAGACTCCATCTCAGGGAGTGTAGACTACAATGTGAACTATGGTCCATGCTCAGTGGCAATGCCCCAGGATGCGTTTATCAATTGCAGTGAATGTGCCACACTAATGAAGGATGTTTTTATATGGAGGGTGAGGGAGGTGTGGGGAGTGGAACATGTGGGAATCCCTATATTTTTTGTGTAACATTTACGTAATCTAAGTATTAAAAAAATAAAAAAATTGAGAGACTCCATCTCTGGCCCCAACCCATGCTTAAACAAGATGTGCTTCTGGGCTCCCAAGAGCAAGTACAACACTGAAAGGGGGTGTGCTCCAGGCCTAATAGCAGACATTTTGAAAGTTGTATTAATACGATTTTTTAATATGTTCAAACTTACCTTTAGTGTGCTGAGGGTAAACTCATCTTTCATTTTTGAAAGCTGAGAATTTGAGCTTCCATCATCCCTTAACTGTAGTTCTATAAAGACAAAATTTTAGAAGAACAAAGAATCTCCGTAGTTTAAATATTAATTCTTTTAATGGATTTACTGAAGCCCTCACAGTACCCAGATGCCACACTGATTCATGTGAAACATCAAATATGGCGGTGTAGCTCATGGACAGATGTATTTGAATCCACAAAAAGGACTTCCTGAGGCTGTCAAAACTTGCCAAAATGGCATTCTCTAACTGAACAGCTCAGGTCCTGGGGAAAGATTGTGGTGAGGGAAGGGTAATGTGTTGGGGTCTTTGGGGACCCCTCAGAGCTCTCTGGAGCAAAAGTTACACACCGTGGTCACTGCCTCCTTTAACTGCTGATTAGCCAGGTTTTGAACCTCAGCTTTGTCAAGACAGGGATTTGGTCCTGAGGAAGCAATCGGTGGTGAGCGCTAAAGTGTAGGATGCAGGATGCTTACTGCAGCGCTGTTTCCAAGAGTGTAAAGTCCAAAGCAACTTAACTGTCCCAAAATAGGGGATTGGGTTAACACCATGATTCTGTTTGACTCTGGAACACCAGACAACCATTAAGAATGGCATTATAAAAAAGCATCTAATGGCATAACAAATATGCTAACATATTTGTTAGCATAAATTTAAGAGGGAAAAAAAGCAGGTTACAAGATAGGGTGTGTCATTTGACCTCGATTTTGTAAAAAATAAAACAGTATGTACATATTAGTTAACTCTGGGATATGGGATTATAATTTATTTCCATTTTCCTTGTGCTTTCTTGCTGTTCCTGAATTTGTATAAGAACATATATGGCTTTTATATACAGATCACCCTCACACACACAAAAAAATTAATTCTTTTTAAAAAGTTTGTTAATAGTGAGGAAACGATACATAAATTCAATAATAAAAAAGCCCAAAATGATAATTAGAAATATATTCCTATATCAATTAATCCCTGAAGATTATACATTAAAAGTTTGATTTTTACAACAAAAAAGACAATTCTGAAAGGATCTTTGGGTCCTTAATGAAGTTACTCAAATTATTAGCTATTGATCGAAAGCCCTGGTTTCTTCCCTGGGTTCCCAAGACTCTTTAAGTTCCTCAAAGTATTTGGGGTCTTCCAGGTACTTATGATATTTCAATAAGATCACCTTGGAAGCATCAGTTTTGATTTGCATAGGCGCCTTACTCTAAGAGCAGGGAGAGAGACCATTTGAAACAGCATAAACCACAATCCTCAAATATCTCCCTCAAAATTCCCACGCACGAACTAAAGTCTGCCAGGGAGAAATGAAAGACTTTAAATCATAGTCTTTACCTGCTTCGGTAAACCTAGCTTATAGACTACAGGAGACAGAGAAAAAACATTGGTCATTATTTGGCAGAAATTACTGCAAAAACAAACAAAAAAGCTCCCCTAAAGAGACTAAGTTTCTGAGTGGGAAGAAGGAGTCTAGAATAACATGGAACCGAACACACCTTATGTCCTCTCCACTCTTGACCCTCCTAAATTAGGAAGTTCTAGAGCTAGGGGTCAGCCAAGTATGAGGAAGAGCTTGAACTTGGGGGGAATATCCAGCAGGAAGAGCTTGGACTGGGCTTTCTCCCCTAAGGGTGAGAATGAGAATGAAGGAGATGAGGGAGACAGAGACAGAGCAAATGCCTGGAGACTGTTGGGAAGAACCCTGGGATCAGAACATGGAAGATCCTAGGAAGAGTCTGACCCACAGATATCAATGGACCCATCAGATAAGGTTAACATGGGTCCCACAGAAGCATTTCTGATGTCCCTGGTCCCCCCAAAAGGCAAAGAAGAACCACACAGGTGAGCCATATCTTTTCTATCTAGAGACTAAGAGATATGAGGAGACCTGGTGCCTTAACAGAGACTGGTTACCTGCCTGTCACTACTCCTCTGGCTCGCTCCACCTTCTGTCGTTGCATGACTGATGTCAAAAGTCTTGAACCCCAAAGACCTGACCAGGAAACATAATACTATATCTAAGAAGAGCTGTGGTTCAGATCACTCATGTTCACTCATATACTTTTCTCTTCTTCCTGGGCACAGGCAGGATTGTATTTCTTAGCCTCTTTGCATTTAGGTAGGGCCTTTCAGCAATTAAATTGGAATTTCAGGCTGAGGCCTTTAAGAGCTTCTGTTACCCCATACTCTTTCTTGCTTTCTAGGCAATTTCAGAGGCAGCATGTTTCAGATGGTCTACCTACAAGATGGCGTCATTTGGTGCCTGAGTGACTGTGTAGAGCATAGCCCCTTGTTAATCTAAAGAATAAACCTATGCTGGGTTAAGTCATGAAATTTTGAGATTGATTTGTTACCACAGACTTGCCTAGGCTGACTCATTCAGAGGTTCAATAGCCAGAGAGAGGAAATTCAAATGGAAAAGAGAGCTTCTTGGAGCAAACAAGACAATTTGAACCCCAAATAACAAGACAACTTAAGGAGATGAAAGCAGAACACAAAGAATACTTTCTGAAACTGAAAAAAAAAAAAAACATGAAAACTAAAAAATTTGTAGATGATTTGAAGGAGAGGAAGGTCACTTCTGTTGCTTGGAATAGGGGGTCAGGAGCAAAGAAAATATACAAAGGTAAGGAAAATAACAAAAATATAAAAGTTATTCTCTCTAGAACTATGAGTCCAAAAATTGTTTAGTCCTTCTGGAATCCACAATCCATTGAGGCTACCTCCCTTTTTTTCTGTTCCCTCTCCTCATGTGTCCCCTCTTTCCTCCTTATGCAGCTTTAGTTCCTTAGACCCTCATTATAATCTTCCCTGCACACACCTTCAACTTCCTTGCCTCTGTCTCCTTTATTGGACCTACCTGGAAAAACCCAAACCCCACTAAATCAAACTCTCTGCCTACCCTAATCTGCACCTGTTAATCTTAACATGGCTGAAGAAAATTAATACTGTTCTCACTTCAATTTCATATCAAGAACCCAGAAAGATCCAGTGCTGTCCAACAGTCCTGCTCCATTTGCCTCATCAATTTGCCCTCCTATTCTCCAAGGCAGCTACCTTATCCCTTCTTTTCTTTCTTAAAGCCTCTAACACCTCCTCCCCTATTCTCATTTTCAGTTGATTTCTTATTCCCTATTCCACTAAAAATAGTGGAAGAAATAAAAAAGATACCTTGCACAAATTCATCTGTATGAATTCATACAAATTCATACATGTATCTATACACTCTGCCCTTCAAGTTGTCATAAAGGAAGAACTTCATATGCTTATCTAGTACAAAACCATCCACTTAGACACTAGTTGCCATTCCCTTTTGCCTACTTAAGGCTGAAATGCCAAATATTCCCCACACCCTACCCCTTGCACCAGCATTTTTTTTCCTCTCTCAACTGAATCATTCCCATCAACTCATAAATATGTCATTATGTCTTCAATTTATTAAAAAAAAAAAAACAACACTTTCGTCAGCTTTCCCCTTTAGCAACTTCCCCATTTTTCTTCTCCTTTTATAGCAAAAGTCCTTAGGGCTTATCTATACTCATTCACTCCAGGTCCTCCGCTCACAGTCTTTCATTCTGTCTTGAACATACTCCAATAGGGTAGGTATACTGAAATGTAGCCTCTCAAATTCTCTAGTGATAGTCTTTCTCTTAAGATAAGTCTCCCTCTTACATGTCATCTTTGCTTCAATTGATCACTCCCTCATCCTGAAAACAACTTACTCATTCACCCCTCTCAGTCTCTTTTGCAGATTTTTCCTCATTTCTTTGGCCTCTTCATGTTGGTGAGCACAAAATTTCATTCCTCTGACCTCTTCTCTTCTCCACCTACACTCACTCTCTTGGAGATCACATCCAGTCTTCTACCTTTAAATGCCATCTATAGGTTAA
Organism: Tolypeutes matacus; assembly: GCA_026826555.1. Lineage (NCBI taxonomy): Eukaryota > Metazoa > Chordata > Mammalia > Cingulata > Chlamyphoridae > Tolypeutes > Tolypeutes matacus. The sequence goes on along the minus strand of JAKSZT010036119.1, from coordinate 29,522,245 downwards.
AGTTTCTGAACTATGTCTTCAGACTGGATCTCTCCCCCAAAACTCCAGAAGGATATACCAAACTACTAAGGAGCAACATGAAAGGCCTGACACCGTAGAGGAAAATAAACTTCAATAAATAATCCAGAAAGTAACTAACCAAATAAACAAGCAAATAACAATTATAAGCCCCAGGGCAGTACCTAGAGTAGCTACAATCTATTATCTAAAATTTTCAGTTTCAAAAAAAAAGAGATAAACAAAGAAACAAGAAAGTATGAGCCATACACTGGGGAAAAAGCAGGCAATAATAATTGCCTGTGAAAGCAATCACATATCAGATTTAGCAGACAAAGACTTCAAAATAGCCATCATAAATATGTTCACAGAACAAAAGGAAACCATGATTCAATAAGCAAGGGAAGGAAAGATGACCATATCATATAAAATAGAGAATATCAATAAAGAAAGAAAAAGAAACAATAAAAGGAATCAAACTGAAATTTTGGAGTGGACAAGTACAATAACCGAAATGAAAAACTTTCTAAAGGGGCGCAACAGTAGATTTGATCTAGCAAAAGAATTAGTTATACTTGAAAATAGATAAAGAATATGCCATCCAAAGATCAGAGAGAAAAAAAAAATGAAAATGAACAGAATATCAGAGAAATGTGACACACTATTAAGTGCACCCACATACATATAATGGGATTACTATAAGAAAGGTGAGGAGGAGGGGCCAAGATGGCGTTAGTGTAGGAGGGCAAACACTGTAAGCTCCCAGAGCAAGGCAGATTGTGGACGGGGTCCTGCCCGGGGGTCTGTGCTGTGCACTCGTGGAGTGAGAAGCTTGGGACATCTATCTGCACGGATCAACGGCGTGGGCAGAACGGTGGAGATTCGTGAGTTTTAAGGCTGCCGGTGGTGGTTGGCACAGACAGCTGAGCCCCGAGGTTAGGGAGAAAAAATAAAATAAAATAAAATAAAAAGGACACTTGGAGCCGTGAGCAGGCAAGAAAGTTTTATTTTCTAGGGATCTGGCTGCCTGGCGCCCCTTGGACCTTGTGTGAACAGAACAAACGAGCTAATCAGCACCCGGTGAACCGGAGAGGGGATTCAGGCCGGGGGACGGAACTGATTTCCCTAGCGACCCAGGGATAAGACCTGAGCCGCTGCGGAGCCGGGAAGAAGGGACACTTCCCAAAAGAGGGAGGGTTCTGTTGGAGGACAGGAAGGGTATTTTTTTATTTTTAGACATCGATCTGGCTGCCTGCACCGCCCCATAGCTTTGGGGAGCAGATAAGCCGACCTGAAGCAGCATCAGGCTGAGAGCAGATGCGAATCTGCACTCAAACTGATTTACTCAGCAACCCGGTGACACTCGAGCTCAGCTCCAGAAGGGGCGGAATCGGCTGTCTTTAGCACTCCGCACTGACTAACATCAGAGCTACAGCTACCCTGGGGAGTCCAGGAAGTGGGACGTGCTTGATTAATTTCCACGGGCCCAGCTAGGGTCCTTCCCTAAGGGGGTTGGTCTAGAGGAGGAATTATTTTGGGTCCTGTATTTCGCTAAAAAAAAATAAAACTTAAAAAAAAAATTTTTTTAAGTGAGAAGGTCACTTCAATAAATGAAAAATAAATTCTTTTAAATTTAGTTTAATAGCTAAAAGCTGCTTCAGGACCTGCATATAGAACCCTGCGGGAATATTGATTGATAAACACAAGTAGGCAGGAAGGATCCACGTGGACCCTAGGGAAATCATTGACACTCCCTTAGCTCTGTTTGACTGCTTGCCTGTGTGGATCTTTGGTTTCTCTCTCTTTCTTTCTGGTGCCTTGCTTTTCTTTCCTCTTTCCTACTCCCTTTCTTTTTTCTTCCATTTTTTTTTTTAAATTAGGTGCTGCTAGCTTGTCGCTTCTTTGCTGTGCTTCTTTTTCAATAATTTCCCACTCACTGTATATATTGATTCTGTATTACAAACTATCGCTTATCCTTCCTGCATCTTTCTGCCTTCTGTTTTCTGTTGTGGCTCTTAGATACAACATTTTTTCATAGGCCCACAACACAAGGGTGTCAATTTCTATTTCACCTATTTTGTTTTCTTCTTTTTTTTTTATTAGTATTAACTTTTTCCTTTCAGACCTTTCTTTACTATTTCTCTCCCTCCTCACAATTCTAGCCTTTTAAATCACTATATATATATTCCTCCATTTGTTTTCCCAGTCCATTGTAGGAACTCCTATTTTTTTCCTAGTACTCTACACTGCCTAACAAGTTAAATATTCATATCATTAAGTCTCACTTTGCCCCTCTTCTAACTTTTATCAATAGTACTATTATCCTTCTGCCTTCCTTACATCTTTTGATTCCTCTGGCCCTAACCTTTTGCATTCAAGGGAACATAGAAAGAAGTAAGGAAATAAAATAAGAATAAAAACTGCCAAAGAGAAAACTTAACTCACACGCAGAACCAACAACTAAATAAAACTCTAGAGCATAGAGAAAAGCTAATCAACTGAACAAACCTATCAAGATAATATTATGACCAGAGGGCAACAAAAAAATACAAATGACTCTGAGAAACTGGAAAACACGGACCAGTCCAATGCACAAAATAAAAACCAGGAAGCAATGCAGAACATCGAACAACTAATCAAAGCTATACAAACAAATATCATGGACCAACTTAAAGAATGGAAGGAAGAGATTAAGGATATAAAGAAGACACTGGGAGAACATACTGAAGAAATAGCAAACATGCCTAAAAAGGCAATGGATATGATGGTGAACAATGGCACAAGACAAGAAATGAAAAAGACGCTGGACTCACAAAACAGCAGATTTGAACAGGCAGAGGAAAGAATTAGTGATATAGAAGACAATACAGCTGAAATCAAAGAGATTGTAGAACAGATAGACAAAAAGATAGAAAAAATCCAGCATGGACTCAGGGAATTAACTGATAATACAAAACGTACAAACATACACATTATGGGCATCCCAGAAAGAGAAGAGAAAGAAAGGGAACAGAAGGAGTGTTGAAGGAAATAATGGCTAAAAATTTCCCAACTCTATTGAGAGAGATGGATGTGCAGATCCAGGAAGCACAGCGCACCCCAAATACTATAAATCCCAACAGGCCAACTCCAAGACATATACTTGTCAAAATGTCCAATGCTCAAGACAAAGAGAAAATACTCAAGGCAGCAAGAGAAAAGAGAACCATCACATAAAAGGGAAGCACAATAAGAGTAAGTGCTGATTTCTCAGCAGAAACCATGGAGGCAAGAAGACAGTGGTATGACATAGTCAAAACACTAAAATAAAAAAACTTCCAGCCGCGAATTCTCTATACAGCAAAATTGGCATTCAAAAATGATGGAGAGTTCAAAATATTCACAGATAAATAGAAATTAAGAGAGTATGTCAAGAAGAAACCTGCACTTCAAGAAATACTAAAGGAATCTCTACAAGTTGAAAGGAAAAAACAAGGTAGAGAGAGTTGGAGGAGAGTTTAAAAACAGCTGAAAAGACAAAAAGAGAGACAAAACAACATATGACATACATTAACCCAAAGAAAAAATGGCTGAAGTAAGAAATTCGTTAGTTATAACACTGAACATTAATGGATTAAATTCACCAATCAAAAGACACAGGTTGGCAGAATGGATAAGAAAATATGATCCATCTATATGCTGTCTACAAGAAACCCACCTTCGACCCAGGGATTCAAGGAGGCTGAAAGTGAATGGCTGGAAAACCATTTTACAAGCTAACAATAGCCAAAAAAGGGCAGGAGTAGCTATTCTAATATCAGACAAAATAGACTTTAAATGCAAAACTATTGTAAGAGACAAAGATGGACACTACATATTAGTAAAAGGAGTAATCTCTCAAGAAGAGAGAACAATCATCAACATTTACGCACCTACCCAAGGTGCCCCAAAATACGTGCGGCAAACTCTGGAAAAACTAAGAGGAGAAATAAATGCCTCTACAATTATAGCAGGGGACTTCAACACACCACTATCATCATTAGACAGGACATCTAGACAGAGATTCAATAAAGAAACTAAGGCACTCAGCAATACATTAGAAGACCTGAACTTAATAGACATATACAGAACACTACACCCAAATACAGCGGGATTTACATTCTTCTCGAGTGCACATGGAACATACTCCAAAATAGACCACATGCTAGGCCACAGAACAACACTCAATGAATTCAGAAAGATTGAGATTATACAAAGTAATTTCTCTGACCACAATGGAATGAAGTTGGAAATCACTAAAGGCCAGAGAAACAGGTTAGGCACAAGGATATGGAAGTTAAACAACACACTCTTAGACAAACAATGGGTCAAAGAAGAAATCTCAAAAGAAATCAGTAACTACCTTGAAACTACTGAAAACGACAACACAACATATCAAAACCTATGGGATGCAGCGAAAGCAGTCCTGAGAGGGAAGTTCATAGCCATAAATTCATATATTAAAAAAGAAGAAAGAGCTAAAATTGAAGACCTAACTGCACACTTGGAGGAATTGGAAAAACAACAACAATCTAAACCTAAAGGAAGTAGAAAGAAGGAAATAACAAAGATTAGAGCAGAACTAAATGAAACAGAGAATAAGAAAGCACTGGAAACAATAAACAAAACCAAAAGTTGGTTCTTCAAGAATATCAATAAAATTGACAAACCCTTAGCCAGACTAACAAAGAAAAAGAGAGAACAGATGCAAATACATAAAATAAGGAATGAGCAAGATGATATCACTAGTGACCTCACATAAATAAAGAGTATCATAAGAGGATACTTTGAAAAATTATATGCCAACAAGAATGACAACTTGGAGGAAATGGACAAGTTTCTAGAAACCCACAAACAGCTGACATTGATGAAAGAAATAGATGAACTCAACAGTCCAATTACAAGTAAAGAGATAGACTCAGTCATCAAAAACCTCCCAACTAAGAAGAGTCCAGGACCAGATGGCTTCACAGCTGAATTCTACCAAACATTCCAGAAAGAGCTAACACCAATTCTACTTAAGCTCTTCCAAAAAATAGAAGTAGAAGGAATATTGCCTAACTCATTCTACGATGCCAACATTACCCTAATACCAAAACCAAATAAAGATACCACAAGAAAGGAAAATTACAGACCAATTTCTCTAATGAACCTAGATGCTAAAATCCTTAACAAAATACTTGCTAATCGCATTCAACAATATATCAAAAGGATTATACACCATGACCAAGTGGGTTTCATCCTGGGTATGCAAGGATGGTTCAATATAAGAAAATCAATCAATGTAATACACCACATAAACAGATTGAAAGAAAAAAATCACATGATCATCTCTATAGATGCAGAAAAAGCATTCGACAAAATATAGCACCCTTTCCTCATAAAAACACTACAAAAGATAGGAATAGACAGAAACTTTCTGAAAATGATAAAGGGTATATATGAAAAACCCAAAGCTAACATCATTTTCAATGGTGAAATCCTAAAAGCCTTCCCTCTGAGATCGGGAACAAGACAATGATGCCCACTATCACCACTCCTATTTAACATTGTCTTAGAAGTACTTGCACGAGCACTGAGACAAGAAAAGGACATAAAAGGCATCCAGATTGGAAAAGAAGTAAAAATTTCATTATTTGCAGATTACATGATCCTATACATAGAAAGCCCTGAGAAATCTACAACAAGGCTTCTAGAACTTATAAAAGAGTTCAGTAATGTTGCAGGCTATAAGATCAATGCTCAAAAAATCAGTAGCATTTCTGTACACCAATAACGAGCAAACTGAGGAGGAAATCAGGAAGAAAATACCATTTACAATAGTAAATAAAAGAATCAAATACCTAGGAATAAATTTAACTAAAGATGTAAAGGACTTATATACAGAAAACTACACAACACTGTTAAAGGAAATCAAAGAAGACTTAAATAAATGGAAAAATATTCCCTGTTCATGGATAGGAAGACTAAACATCATCAAGATGTCTATCCTACCCAAACTAATCTACAGATTTAATGCAATCCCAATAAAAATCAACACTGTATTTTTTAAGGAACTGGAAAAACTAACCACAAAATATATTTGGAGAGGAAAGAGGCCCTGAATTGCCAAAGACATATTGAAAAAGAAAAATGAAGTTGGAGGTATCACATTACCTGACTTTAAAACATACTACAGGGAAGCAGCTGTGGCTCAATTAGTAGGGCTCCCGTTTACCATATGGGAGGCCCCGGGTTCGGTTCCTGGGGCCTCCTGGTGAAGACAAGCCCGCCCGCACGGCGTGGTTAGCTGACCCAGCGAGCACAAGCAGCAAGGGGGGGATAAATGAATAAATAAATAAAATCTTTAAAAACAAACAAACAAACAAAAAACATACTACAAAGCTACAGTGATCAAAACTGTGTGGTATTGGCACAAGGATAGACCTACTGACCAATGGAACCGAATTGAGAGTTCTGATATAGATCCTCGCATATACAGTCATTTGATACTTGACAAGGCCATGAAGCCCACTCAGTTGGGAGAGAATGGCCTCTTTAACAAGTGGTGCTTGGAGAACTGGATATCCATACCCAAAAGAATGAGAGAAGAATACCATCTCACACCTTATACAAAAATCAACTCAAGATGGATCAAAGATCTAAATATAAGAGCCAAAACCATAAAGACCTTGGAAGATAATGTAGGGAAGCATCTACAGGACCTTGTAATAGGAAATGATTTCATGAACTTCACAGCCAAAGCATGAGCAGCAAGAGAAAAAATAGATAAATGGGATCTCATCAAAATAAAAAACTTCTGCACCTCAAAGGATGTTATTAAGAAAATAAAAAGGCAGCCTACCCAATGGGAGAAAATATTTGGCAACCATATATCTGATAGGAGCCTAATATCCTGCATATATAAAGAAATCCTACACCTTGAAAATAAAAGAACAAACAACTCATTTAAAAAATGGGCAAGTGACCTGAAAAGACACTTCTCCAAGGAAGAAATACAAGTGGCTAAAAAGCACATGAAAAAATGCTCAACATCACTTGCTATCAGGGAAATGCAAATCAAAACTACAATGAGATACCATCTTACACCCATCAGAATGGCAGCTATTAAAAAAAACAGGAGACACTAAATGTTGGAGAGGATGTGGAGGAATAGGAACCCTCATCCACTGCTGTGGGACTGCGGTATGGTCCAGCCGCTGTGGAGGACAGTTTGGCGGTTCCTCAGAAAACTAACAATAGATCTCCCGTATGATCCAGCAATTCCACTGCTGGGTATATACCCAGAAGAACTGAAAGCAAAGACACAAACAGATATATGCACACCAATGTTCATAGCGGCATTGTTCACCATTGCCAAAAGTTGGAATCAGCCCCGGTGCCCATCAACAGACAAATGGATAAGCAAAATGTGGTACATACATACAATGGAATATTACTCAGCTTTAAAAAGGAACAAAGTGCTAACACATGGAATAACATGGCTGAATCTTGAAGACCTTATGTTGAGTGAAGCAAGCCAGGCACTGAAGGATGAACAGTATATGACCTCACTGATCTGACCTGAGGAAAGTGAGCAGTCTCTGAGAACCATTGTCTGAAAGATAGATTAACAAGGGAGAGTAAGAGAAGAGCAGGCTTTGAGCCATCACCCATATAGACATAATCTATGGTAAAGGGATAGAGTGTGGTTGTATGTTGGGGGATGGGGCAGATGAGTGGTGGTGTTCCTGGGTTTGGTGGTGCAGCACTGGCGGGTGGGTGGATTAGGATGGGCAGGTTCAAATTCCCAGGGCATGTAACTGTGAATCTTGACATTCCATGGGTCGGGATAGGATGGTATCATGGGCCCTGGGGGGCTGGGGGGAAGGGAACAGTCAAGATCTAATGGGGTGTTTGGTGGTCATGGGGAAGGTTTTTCATTACCTTATAGTAATGGACACAGGACATGGTAAATATCATCAAAATTATTAAACTGTATCATCTAAATTGTAAACTATACTGTAAATCATTGGCAATGTTTAGTTGCTATATTTTGCTTTCTGTATAACAGTTATAACAATGCCAACATCCAAAAAAAAGGGGGGGGTTAATATGGGGCGGGGAAGGGGGGGTGGTTTGTTATCTGGGAGTCTCCGGCACTCCGTGTGTGACTTTGCTGTGACCTAAAACTTCTTTGAAAATTAAATGAAAAATTGGGAGACAATGGGGATTGAGAGGGGGAAGATGTCACGGCACAACAGACACCCGATAATACAGTGATAAAAGGAAAGAAAAACAAAGGAAGAGAGAAAGGGAAAAATAAATAAATAAATACATATATATATATATATATATATTTTTTTTTAAAGGCATTTCCTTTGCTTTTTTGCCCATTTTTTTGAATGTCCCAATCCGCTAATAATTATATTTTGTTTTTTGGGGGGGTTTTTTGTTTGTTTGTTTGTTTGTTTGATTATTCATTTTTGTTTTTTTTTCTTTCTCTTCCCCCCCCCCCCCCCCCGAGGGGCCTGATGTTTGTCTCTTGCATGTAAGCTTATCATAGTTGTTTCTTTTTCCTAGTAAGTGTATTTGATTATTTTATGGACTACATGTTCATGGAGGATTTGGATCACAGAAGGGTTACAATGGGTACTGCAGGGGATTATTGGTGGGGGGTGTCTGGGAGGGGGGTTTCATGGGAATTAGTTCATTCGAATATACATGAAAGATATACAAAATCGTTCAAAAGATCAAAAGATGGGACATGGTCACGATGGGTGGACAATCACACAATAAAGGAGGGAATCAGAATTCCTTGCCTGGAGAGCTCTGCCACAGTCTTCAAGGGAGCAGCAATAGTCCTCTGAGTGCAGGGACAGTGTCTGTCAAAAGAGGATGACCCACTGATGTGTTCTTTTTATTGATGACTACTCTTGTGAGTCTTTGCTCTTGTAACTGAGACTTAGCCTGCAGTTGTGGGGTGCCTAAGGGTTGCCACCTGAGAACCTCCTTGTTGCTCAAATGTGGCCTCTCTCTAAGGCAAACTCAGCATATGATTGCATTACCTTCCCCCCAACGTGGGCCATGACTCCCGGGGATGAGCCTCCCTGGCAATGAGGGATTAATACCAAGTGCCAACTGGCAACACAACTGGAAAAAGACCTTGAATAAAAGGGGGAAAAGGTAAAGACAAATGAGTTCAAGTGGCTAAGAGACTTCAAAGAGAGTTGGGATGGGAAGCGGCTGTGGCTCAATCAGTAGGGCTCCCGTTTACCATATGGGAGGCCCCGGGTTCGGTTCCCGGGGCCTCCTGGTGAAGGCAGGCCCGCCCGCACGGCGTGGTTAGCTGACCCAGCGAGCACAAGCAGCAAGGGGGGGATAAATGAATAAATAAATAAAATCTTTAAAAAAAAGAGAGTCAGGAGGTCATCCCAGAGGTAACTCTTACGCACACCTAAGTAGGAGCTCATAGAACATCTAAGTGCCTATGACCCCACACAGAGGGGCTCCTGAGAGCTCTGGAGACACCCAGGTCCTATATAAGGGGGGATAGCCCCAGAGACTGATGCCTTATCAGTGGGCTCTATTTTGGAATCTGATCCTGAGAGTGACAGAATTGGACTCAAGTAAGTCCTCCCTGCACATGGTTCATCAGTCCATTCTATCCAAACCTATATGTGATGCTGAAGTTTTTAAGTATACTTCCAGAGACTGGAGCCTCTGGCCTACCTATGTGCCAGGTGTGCGTGGAATCTCGGTGGAGCTGCAACTCCTACCCTACAGCTGAATGGACTCATCCAAGTCACCTGCCAAGGAGACAACGAGGGACAATGGCCATCCCAGGGAATGGAGAGGGCCTGCATCTGCAGGAAGGATCATCCCACCCACCATATCCATGGGATATGAGCCCTCTCTCACTTGGAGGTGGAGTGGACGTTGCCATCCCAGTACCCTCAGGACTGGGGGAAGAACTATGGACTAGAGTGGACTTGATGGTATTCTGTTGTGCACATATGGTGATTCTAGCAATGGAAGAAATTATAACGATGAGGTGGAGCCAGTGGCCACTTGTCACTTTTGGGACAGGGAGGGGACAGGCAGTTGAAATGCAGGGGATTCTTTGGGATTTGGAGGTTGTCCTGAGTGCCGTTGTGGCAACGGATGTGGGCCATTTTGAATCAGCACACACCACTCGGAACTGTGTGGGAGAGAGTGTGGTCTACGATATGAACTGTGGTCTATGGTTGGTGGCAGGGCCCCAGGATGTGTGAGTCCATTGAGGGTGGTGGGCCACGCTTGTGGGAGATGTTTGTGTGGGATGTGGTGGGAGATGTGGGAGGTGGGCAACATGGGAATCCCAGTGGGCTCCATGTAATGTTTTGGGTAATCTAAGCACCTCTTAAAATATGTTTATATATATATAAATAACATTTTTGTAAGCAAATGCACATATATGCATATATATTTATATATCATTTTACAAATGGTGGTATGTATTGTGAAAATTTTGATTTTTACCCACAATAAAAAATTAATTAATTAAAAAGAAAAAAAAAAGTGAGAAAGGAGAAAAAAACATATATTTTTAAAAAATGGTGGAAACTTCCCAAATTTATTGAGAAACATTAATCTATACATCCAGGAAGCTCAACAAACTCTAAATAGGATAAATAAAAAAGATCCACAAACAGATACATCATAGTAAAAATGCTGAAATCTAAAGACAAGGAGAAAAATTTTGAAACCAGCAAAAAAAAAATGATCACTTACACAGGAATCTCTACAAAATCAATAGCTGATTTTTCAACAGATACAGTGAATCCTAAAGGAAGGAGGACAACATATTAAAAGTGCTCAAAAGAAAAAAGTCTGTCAAACAAGAATCCTATAGTCATCAAAGCTTTTTTTCAAAAATTAAGGTGAAATAAAGATATTCCCCAATAAACAAAAACTAAGAGAATTTGTTGCTAGTAAACCCACCTTCCAAGAAATACTAAAGGAAATTCCTAGGCTTCCTGCTGAAAGCAAGTGTCCCCAGACATCACAATGAAAATAAAGAGCACTGGTAAAGGTGATTACATAATAATAAAGATAGTACAAACGCATCCTTTTTCTTCTTTCTTCTCTTAACTGATTTAAAAAGCAAGTATATAAAAGAATGTGTACATAACTTATTGCTGGGCATATAATATATAGAAATGTAATGTATTTGCCAATAACAGCACAAAGGAAGTGGGTGAGGGCAAAGCTATATTGGACTAAGAAAATGACTCCAGATGATAACTTGGATCTACAGGAACAACGGAAGAGAACCAGAAATGATAAATAAGAAGGTAAATATAACAAAATATATTTGCTCTCCTTTCTTCTCTCAGCTTCTTTAAAAGTAAAAAATACATATATAAATAATAATTATAACAACGTATTATTGGATTTGTGACATTTATAGATATAATATAATAACAATAATGCTGCAAAAAAAGGGGGAAAAGAGTTCACACTATATAGGAGTAACATTTCTATATCTATAATGGAGGAACTTGTAACATTGATATAAAGATAGTGGTTACCAGGGGTTCAGAGGGGAGGGAGAGGAATGAATAGGTAGAACACAGGGTATTGTTTTGTATGACACTGCAATGACAGGTACATAACATTATACATTTGCCAAAGCCTATAAAACTGTACAGTGCAAAGTGTAAACCATAATGTAAACTATAGACCTTGGTTAGTAGCACTGCTTCAATATTGGTTCATCAATTGTAACAAATGTACCACACTAATGTAGATGTTAATAATATGAGAAAATGTGTGGGTGTATGTGGGGTGGTTATATGGGAATCTCTTATACTTTTTTTTTTTTTGTCCCTCCCTTGCTGCTTGTGCTCACTGTGTCCATTTGCTGTGCGTTTTTCTGTGTCTGCTTGTCTCCCTTTGTTGTGTCACCTTGCTGCACCAGCTCACCGTGCTGCGCAGGCCGTCAGCTCACCGCAGCCAGCTTGCCTTTACCAGGAGGCCCCGGGAATCAAACCTGGGGCCTCCCATATAGTAAAGGGAGCCCAACCACCTGAGCCACATCCACTTCCCTCTCATACTTTTGATGTAACTTTTCTGTAATCTAAAACTTGCCTAAAAATAAAGTTTATTTGTTACAAAAAAAAAGCAGTAATTGTCAAACTGGATAAAAACAAGTTTCAACTATATGCTATTTTAAGGAGACAATGTATATTCAAAGATACAAATAGATTGGAAAAAAAGGATGGAAAAGGATATATCATGCAAACAGAAATTTCCTTAAGAAAGCTGGAATGACTAATATCACACAAAATAGACTTTAAAACAAAAAAGGCTACCAGAACTAAAGACATTTTATAATGATAAAAGGGTCAATCCATCAGGAAGATATAATAATTATAATCAAATGTAAAACTAATAACACAGCACCAAAATATATGAAGTAAAAACCCAATAAAATGAAAGGATGAATAGATAATTCAACAATAATAATTGGAGATCTTCAATGCCCAACTTCAATAATGGGAAGAATAGCTAGGTAGAAGATCAATAAGGAAACAGAAGACTTGAACAAAACTAATGCAACTAGACCCAACAGATATCTATAGAGCATTCTACCCATTAACAGTAGAATATACATTCTTCTCAAGAATGTACAAAACATATTCCAGGATAGACCATATGCCAGACCATAAACAAACCTTGATAAATTTAAAAGTATTGAAATAATGCCATGCATCCTCTCCAACCACAATGGAATGAAATTAGAAATTTGGAAATTTGGAAAATATGTGGAAATAAAACAACATACTCTTTTAAAACCAGTGGAAATTAATGAAATAGAGAATAGAAAAACAATAGAAAAATCAATGAAACCAAACAGTGGTTCTTTGAATAGATGGGTAAAATTGACACACCTTTAGCCAGATTAGCCAAGAAAAAGAGAGAAGACTCAAATTCCAGAATCAGAAATAAAAGAGATGACATTACTACTGACCTAATAAAAATAAAAAAGGATTACAAAGGAATACTATGAATAATTGTTTGCCAATAAATTAGATAACTTAGATGAAATGGAACAATTCCTAGAAAGATACAAACTACTAAAACTGATTTAAAAAGAAATAGACAATCAGAAGAGACCTATAACAAGTAAAGAAAATGAATTTGTAATAATAATTTTAAAGTAAACTACTCACAATGAAAATCCCAGGACCAGATGGCTTCATTGCTGAATTCTAACAAATATTTAGAGAAGAATTAATACCAGTTTTTCATAAACCATCCCAAACATTAAAAGAGAACACTTCCTAACTCATTCCATGAGGCCAGTATCAACAATACCAAAACCAGACAGACATCACAAGAAAAGAAACCTATAAAACAATATCTCTTACGAAGATGGATACAAATATCTTCAACAATATACTAGCAAACCAAATCCAGCAACATATAAAAAGAATTATACAACATGAGACCAAGTGGTATTTGTCCCAATAATGTAAGGGTAGTATAACATCTGAAAAATCTATGTAAAACATCATAACAAAATAATAAAAAAACAAAAAACACATGGTCATCTCAATGACGCAGAAAACACATTTAAAATCTAACACTTTTTCATAGAAAAAAAAAAAAAAAAAACACTCAACACACTAGGAATATAAGGGAACTTCCTCAACCTGATAAAGTGAAGCTATGAAAATCCCACAGCTAACATCACACTTAATGGTCAAGAACATTTATTCTTAAGGTAATTAGATGCAATAGAAAAATATATATACTCTATGGCTCATCAATCCCATCTCTGAGTAGCTACAGAAATATACAATATGCCATATGGATATGCAGTGCTGCAGACTGTTCACTGAAAACAAAATGAATGTGTATCAACAAAATCCCATGGGTGGTTAAGCCGTGGGATTTTCATAGCACAGAATATTATACAGCTAGTAGGAAAAGTATAACAAAGCAAAAGCAGTTGACTTGGTGGAGTAGTTTTAATGAAGTTTTGCTACATGAGAAATGCTAGAAAATGTGAAATATATCATTTTGTAAAATAATGATAAATCTTTTTATGTTTGTGCATATATGTAAAAATGTATATGAATATGCATATATGGATGTATGTGCATATGCATATACCTAGACATAAGGACATATGTGTGAAAAACATGGAAATATATACTAGATTATTCATATGGATCATTAGGGATGGAGTGGGGAGTAGTTAAGGAAAATGAGGAGAAAGGGAAGTAAGCAAAAAAATAAAACAAAAGATTACCTTTTATATTTGGAAGGTTTGCTTTGCTCCTTTCTGAAACATCCCCCTGGGGGGATAGTTTCGATGTATTTTCTGGGACACAATTTATTATTGCAGCCACACCAATGAAAAAATATGTTTTGACCAAACAAAACTTGTTTAAGAGATGCTGCTGACCCAGTGTAACCAGAATTGGAGGTAAGCCTTTATTTATTAATTCATCAATTGCCTAAGAAAAGAAAAAAAGAAAAATTAACAGACCAATTTTTCAGATGTTTTGAGCTTCAATCTCCTTTTGCACTCCACCCAGTTGGTAGTAGATAAAAGAATACAGGGATGGACATGAGGTACCATAAATGGCAAATTTATCAAGAGAAATATGTAATGTCAGGACCATCCCAGCAGCACTATACAGCATCTGCCCTTCCCCACCAATTTGTGGCCTGCATCTCATGAGGCCAGCCCTTTCACATACTTAGAGTGAATCTGGTGCCGCAAGCAAGGGATGGGACATTTTATCTAGAGAAACAATTAAAGTTCATCAGCCATACACAGCCGCCACTCTGCTTTAGCATGAGTAACTTAGAGCTAGAAGAGGAACAGGGTGGACAATCTCCTTCCCCAGCCAAGAGACTGTGGTCAATCTCCTTGCATGCACTTGCAACTCCCTGGACCCTCTTCTATGCATACACACTTCCTTGGCAAAATCACAGCCTTGGTGAAATTCATTTCTGAACCTTCTAGGGCCTGCACCCCTGCAGTTGAAAAGCGCTGGAGAAAATTGTCAATCTCACTAAGTGATCTCTAAATTTCTGGCTTAACCCCAGGACTTCTAGGGAACCATCGTCTAGCTCCCCAGTCTGTTCACTTTCTCTCTCCTAGAGAACCATGTCACATCTACTCTTTTCTCTTTTAAATTCTAACCCTTCCTCCATCCCTGCTCTCAGCTGATGACCTTACCTCCTCCACTTAACTGAAGGAATTGAGGCAGTCTGAGGAGAACATCCATGGATCCCCACGACTCCATATGTCCCACTTACCCGAGCATCTGACCTCACAGCTCTGCCTTCCTTCCTGCTTCTAAGTCTGGTGCCACTAGTTAGGCCCTCAATTCTCTCCTTCCTCTCCTATGTCATAAATGGGCCCCTTGCTGCAGGGACATTCCCCTCAACACAGAGCCATGCTGTCATCTCTTCCACCTTCAAAACCAAAACAAACAAACAAAAACTACATCCCCACTTCCTGCTACAACTATTACCCCAATTCTCTGTTCCCCTTTTATAGCAAAACTCTAGAGGGTTGTCAATATCTCAATTTCTCTGCTTTCATTAGCTGTTAAACCCACTCCATCCCTACCTTGAAATTACTTGGTCAAGGTCACCATGGCTTACACTTTCCTAAATCAGTGGTCAATTCTCAGTCCTCATATATCTTATTTCTTCTCATCTAAGCTACCATTATTTTCCATGCCAGTTAAACTGTCACATGTCATCAACTATAAAACGCATTCTCATTTCAGAAATGTGCAATGTGAAAAAAATGCTAAAGATTCAATAAATTACGGTACATGATTCATCAGCAAAATTGGACACTGTTGATCACTCCCTCCTTCTCAACATGCTTTCTCTTGGCTTTCAGGTCACCACACTCTCTTCTTCGTTTCCTAATGTCCTTTCCAGTCTCCTCTCCTGCCTCCTCCTCTTGTCTTATATCTCTTAATATTCAAATATCCCAGAGCTTAGTCCACTTCTCTCTCCTCACTCCTCTTCTTTGATGATCTTATTAAGGCTCATTGATTTAATTTTATCAAAAGGCTGATGAAATCCCAAGTTTCTCTCTCTGGCTTCAAACTCTCTTCTAAATGCAATTCATATAATAACCTTCTGACTCAATACTTCCACTTGGTTGTCTAGCAGATATCTCAAACTCAATATGTCTACAAATGTATTACTAGTCCCCTCTCCCCCTACTAAAATATAAGCCCTAAGAGGTCTGCAAATTTGTCTGTTTTATTCATTGATGTGTTTGATTGACAGCACCAGAATGGTCCTTGCACACAGCAGACTCTTAACAAGTATTTGTTGAATTAATATAAAAGGCAGCTTCTGGGGCTATCTATTTTAGAGACGAGAGGAACTATTTGCCTTACATAAACTAAAATTTAAAAAATCATATTGCTTGGGAGGGTTTGAGGCACTGTGGGCAGTAGGGAGATCTGTTGTTTAGAATCCTTTCTTAAACTCTTCTAAAGGTAGGACTCAACATATACACAAGGGCCAGATATGAAACAGCTGCTGAGACTGAGCTGATACCAAATTATTGTACTAGAAATGTGGTTAAGCCTCCCTATCTAGAAGAGATACTTTGGATTGGGGCAGAGGGTCTTCTCTCCACTCCTCTCTCCACAGAAAACAATGGTTTAATGAGCCTTGACATTTTTACACACACACATTTGAGGATCAAAAGAAGATTCATTAGTAATGGTATTTAACACTCCTTTCTCTCTCTCTACACAGAAAATATAAAGGGTAATCTGAAGAGTGTTAAGCAGACCAACAGTATCTTTTAATTAATTAGCTAATAGACATAGTTTTTTCATTACACTGTCAGTTTCCTTTTGTATAAAAAGAAATGATCAGACAGACATTCCCATTATACCAAAAAAATGATCCTTATGGAAGTGTTTTTAGGATGCCCTGGAATTTATTACTGGAAAGAAATAATCTTAAACATCCTAAGCTCTTATTTATCTTTTTAATACGAGTCCTTTCAAAAACAAAGATTGTACCTACCACATAGTTTGAAATGGCCCCAAATTATCCACCCTAAATATCCAGTGTTTATAAACTGTTATCCCTACCTGTAAATTTTCTTTGCTATGAAGAGGATTTCCTGAGTCAAATGATTGAAATATCTGTCAAAATACAAAATATTAATGTTAAGAACCAGGTTATTTGAGTATTCTTTTAAATGAACCTGCTCATGTGTTCTTCTAAAATTATTTTAAGTATTTTTATTGTAAAAGTAATACATGCTTTATTCAGAAGAAACAACTAGAGTATGAAAAAGAAAGCGTAAGTACCATCCGTAAGTCTACTTTTTTTTTAGGTCGTCACTGTTAATATTTTGATATCTTTCCTACCAATGTCTCTCTAGTGTATTTACACATTTATTTCTAGATTTGTATCCTGCAGCCACTAAACATTAAATCAAAATTATTTTCCCATACCATTATTTGTGAACTTCAATCTAACAGCCAATAAATAATTTATCCTACGAATGTACCATAATAACCTCTTTCTCACTTTGAGACATCTAAGGGGGCTATTTCCCAACCTCAGCTCACTATTCAGTCCTAGTTTAAATAACATTGATGGATATTTTGTCTGTATTTCTGATTAGTGCCTTTGGACAGATTCCTGGAAGCAGAATTGTTAGGTCAAAAGATAAGAACATATTGAGAAAATTGAAAAAAGCCGGCTCAATTTACACTCCTTCCCACATTGTATGAAAATGTCAGGATGACTGTACTTTTAGCAGCATGGAGTATTATTGATTTAAAAATCTTTGCCAGTTTGAGGTAAAACTGTATTATTATTTAGAATGACTATTTTTGTGGGTTTCTTTCCTTTTTTATGAACTACCTGTTAATATGTTTGGCTCTCAATTAATGCTGCTTTGGGAAACATTTGCCACAGAAGAGTGTTGTATTATCAGGTAGATGCATCCCTCTTGGCACAGAAGATCCTTTTAAAAAGATGCCCATTCATCAAAGCCAAAACTGATGCCCACCCATATCCCCTTGGTCACCCAGAAGCCGGCAGCAGCTTTGGTAGACAGGTCCCCCCCCCCCATACACACATGGCTGGTGTCCTACCTCAAGCACCTGAACCACTTTGCCTGAGAGATTCTGTGACCACAGAAGTGTGCAGGAGAGGCTGGAAGTGTAGGGAGTAACCCTTACCCATGAGGGGTGAGAAGAACATTTGGTCCAATCTCTCTAAGGGCCTCCTGCCCACAGCAGTGACCTTCTCAGTAATGCTCTCCCGGCTGGGTTTCCTCCTTTCCCTAACTTTCCCACTTGCTCACCGCACTTCCTGTAATCATCTCCAAACACTCTACTTGTACCCAAATCCTTGTTTCAAGATCCTTGTCTCAGGTTCTGCTTTTGAGGGACCCCAAACCAAGACACCATATATAGTTTTATTGGAATAAATTGTTGGTAAGAGTTTTGGTGTGTTTTTTTTTTTAAGTTGCTTTTTTTTTTTTTTTTTTTTGAAGATATTATCTCCTAGAACATTTTGAAAAGTGAGTAAGTGAATCCAGGGAAAGATCTTTGGTGGTATAAATTGAAGAGAGTTGATAATAGGACTTGATATTTGATAATGACAGCAGAATCTCCATAAGAAAATAAAGTTAAAACACAGACTTTTTTTGTGAAGGTCTGCAAAAAATCCAATAACAATCTGCAAGACTTTTTCAGTCACTTTTGCAATGGAAATCTAATTCATTAATCCTTTCCTTAAATAACTAGCCTGTGGTCTAATAACATTGGCACCTATTTTAATTATAAATCCTGAATGCATTTCCTCTTTTAATTATACTTTTTAAATCCCCACTTGGAGTTGAATATCTGCAAATTAACTTTGAGAATACAAAATTTGAAGTCAGAATCCATTGGGAGACAATTCACCCACATATTTTTCTTCTAAAAACTGTTCGATTAAAAAAAAATGTTGTTTAGAATTTATATGGAAAAATTGGATACAGATTTTTTTGTTTGTCTGTGTTGGTGAAAGGTAGCCATTAAAAGCTCTCTCTTGTCTCTCATTCTACCCACTGGCTTCTCTTCCATTCTCCTGTACTGATTCTTTCCTGTCTTCCTGGCCCCTGAATGTGGATGACACTACGGCTCAATCCTCTGACTTCAACTTTTCTCTATCTTCCTCCATCCATAGCTGAATACAACAAGTTCCATGATTTTAAATCTCTACGCTGATATCTCCCGATTTATTACCTGAAGCCCCAACCACTTTCCTGAATTCCAAACTTTATATGCAGCCTACCCACTGACTCTCCACCTGGTTGTCCACTAGGGATCTCATACTTAACATGCTCAGCCTCTGCCTCAAGCAGAAGTTACCATCTCAATAAATGAAAACTTTTCCTACCAGTTTCTCAGGCCAATCACCTGTAATCATCCTTGACACCTTTCTCTTATATCTCACACCCAAAACCTCATCAGCAAATGCTGTTAGCTCAACCTTCACAAGATACCCAGGATTTGACCACTGTTCACTCCCTCCACCGCTACCACTCCAACCATCATCATCTCTGTTAAGGGTTGAATTGCAACACCCCCAAAATATATTCAAGTCCTAATCCCTGCTCCTGTGAATGTGGCCTTATGTGGAAATAGGGTCTTTGAAGATATGATTAGTTAAGATGAGGCTAAACTAGATTAAGGTGGGCCTTGTTCCAGTAGGATTAGTGTCCATAGGGGAAGAGGAAATTTGGACTTAGACACAGACAGGCACTGGGGACAAGGCCATGTTAAGAAGGAGGAGGAGGAAGATAGTGAAGAGATGCATCTACAAACCACAGAATGCCAAGGATTTCCAGCAAATTTTCAGAAGCTGGAAAAGGCAAGGAAGTCTCCTCCCCTGCAGGTTTCAGATGGAGTATGGTCCTGCAGACACCTTGATTCAGGCACATAGGCTCCAGAACTTTGGGAAATAAATTTCTTCTGCTCTAATCCATCCAGTTTGTGGTACTTCATTATGACAGCCCTAGGGACCTAAGACTATCTTTCACCCAGATTATTTGCAATGGGCTTCTGACTATTCACCATACTTACACACATGCCCACCCAGTCTCTTGTTTACACATCCTTTCTCCGCTTAAAACTCTGGAGGGTTCCTCATCTCATTTAGAGTAAATTCAGTCCTTACCAAGTCCTACAAGGCCCTACATGACTCAGCTCCTGAATCCCACCCTCTTTCCGTCCTCCTTCTCCTTTTTATTCCAGCCTTACTTGGCCTCCTCAGTATTTCTCAACCATGCAAGTCCCTGCTTCAGGGCCTTTGCCCTTGTAGTTTCTTCTTGGAAGGGTGTTCCCCCAAATCTTTGCATGGCTCACTTCCCTCAAACTCCGTACTGAGAGACTTCCCAAACCACTCTGAGTAAAACAGCAACCCCTTGCCCTGGTCACATTCCATGCCCTCAATCCAGTCTGATTGTCCCTCCTAGCACATCATGGCCTGACATATATTTATGTGGTGACTGCAGTTATTGTCTGTTTCCCTCATAGGACTGTAAGCTCCAGGAGAGCAATAACTCCATTTGTCTTTTTACTGCTCTACCCTTTCCCAATCCCACCCCAGGCCTAGAATAGTACCTGGTATTCAGTAGGCACTCAATAATATTTTTGAAGGAATGAAAATATAATTTTAATAACAAAATGCAGACCAGTTAGAGAAAGGTTGTTGAATTTACTAATTTAACGTGGGTAAGAAGAATTAAGAATTAGCTCATATCACAGAAAATGAGCCAAATGAACACAGAAAATGATTGACTTTATGTTCAGAGGTGAAAGAGTGGGAAGCCTTGTAGCTAGGAGATGGGTAATACTCTTAATAATGGTCTTAAGAACTGACAAACTGACCTGCAAGAAAGTATGTAGTCTATAAATGATTAAGCCTGAGGTGTTAACTGCGGTGACACAAATTAAAGGTGCCATTTATACATAGACACGGAACCCAAAAAGGCAGGAATTTGAGGAATTAGTTGATTTTGTAACTTCTCATACATAATGATACATCAGTTTCTTTGCTTTAGAACTTTATATTATTGAAAGTCAGGACAGAGGAAAGGTTTTAAACCACTGAAACTTGTGTTTGAATCCTGGCTCTGCCATTTACACTCTACAGGGCCTTATGCCAATCACTTAACCTTGCTGATCTTGTTTCCTTATCTTGAAAATGGAGATGAAAGCTCCTCCCTGGCAAGCTGCAGTTCCCTCTGAATAATCAGAGAATACGTATAAGGTGCATAGCACAGTGCCTGGCACTTAGCAAGCCTGAGATAGAAGACAGCAAAGTCTTGATCTCTATCAGCCCAGGTGGGTTCATACAGCTCTGTGATCATCAAGTGTGGCCTTGACTTTCAGTTTCCCCTAGAGAGATCAGTAAAAGGTTTGAGGATAATGTGTGGACCTCTCACCACAATAGTTAAACAAACTCAAAACTCATGTGTTATTGATGGTAAAGAAACAGTATCTTTTTCAAATATAAGTCATCCATTAGGCTATGGCAGCCTAGAGCTCTGTATGGTACAGAAGCCTCTGTGTTTTCTGCTGAGTACCAGAGGACAGCTAGATGAAGTTCCCTTTGTGGAATTCTCTCTTTGGCCTTTCTTTAAAGGCTGGCGTTCCCCATCGCTCTTTCCAATTCTCTCTTATTTTCTTGTGCTCTTTCTGAACAATCTCCTCTACTTCCATGTACATAACAAATATCTATGTAATGGTGATGGACAAATGCCTTTCCAATCCTTTCTCCCAAGCTTGCTTTCTCTCAATCTCTCTCTCTTTCTTTCTCTCTCTAAATACACACACACACACACATGCACACACACACACACGCAACCTATTGCCTACTGGATGTCACACTTAACCCTATTACAATGAATGATAATGCTATAGCAGTCATATTGAGCAATAAGCAAAGTAAGTTTTAGGGGAACCCACTGAAGGAATAAACAGAGTATGTGTCAATATAATGTCAGCCTATGCAAGTAATTTTTCTAGACTTACAGCTCATTCCCCAGGTTCTTTCAGGTCTTCCAAATTGAATCAAACCAGCAGGTACTGAGTTTGTCAGTCCCTGTCATCACACATACAGTCTCCCCCAGGCAAGCTGGCTTGTCCCCTCTTCCTATGTCCCTGACTGCTGGCGCAGGAGAGTCTGAGCATCTGCCTAAGCAAGACTACTCAGGGATTCCCAAGTCACTATGAAAACTGAATCAAGGGAAAATAATAGCTCACTCTGATTTAATTTACGCTTTAAACATAAACTCTAGCATTCATTTTCAAGGCTGCTTCAATCAACTAATTGACAATTACAGATTAAGAAAGCCAGGTAAAACCATCTCTTAGAGCCAAACAAGATTAGACAAAATGGAGGAAAGCTCTCCTCTCACAGAAATGTGAATAATTTGAACAACGCATTCTTAACTCTTTGGTATATAAATAAAACATATCCAAATAAGATACAAGGAGAGGTGATTTTGATTTAGAAAATTCACCAAAAATTATGAGACCCCAAAGTCTAAGATGTAGTGGGTGATAAGTGTATCTAATGAGACCACCCATTATAACTGTAAGAAAGAGCAATGTGCAACATCCTTGAGCCAGAATTTGATTGCAAAAAGTCTACTCCATACTGCATTCCTTTCCCATGGCACCCTTCCATTCTCGACGTATTGCCAGGCTCTGACAAATGAAGCCTCCTAAAAGCTAATGTGAGCTATATGCAGTCTTGATAAAGAGATCTGGAGTACCGAAAACTTATAAATACACCTTTGTGGAAGTGCTCCCTAGATTTTAGGAAAGTAGCCCTCAATAGTGAAAAATGACTTTGAATCACATTGGCAGGTTTACCTTTATTTTGCCAGCTTTACAGCCAGCAGGTATTGTGGAAGGCATGTTTTTTCCATAAAAAATCTGGGACATCTCATAAAAGGCTTCAGAAAAGAATCTTAAATCTATAAGGACTTTGATCTGTAAAGGAAAGAAAAAAGTCAATGAGATTTTAAATTAAATTATTTGTTTCACTTACAAAATAAGAATTTTAAAGAAAAATAGTCAATTTTCTGAGATCCAAAATTTCTGCTTAATGTCAGTAATGTGTTATGAATTAATGTTTACTAAACATGGGTGGATGGAGATGCATGTTTCTGTGTATAAGCCAATTTACATGTGCAATGGACCAAGAAGCTAATAAACAGCAGGCAACTGTTCAAAAACAATGAACAAAGTTTATCAAATGTTGCCTATTTCATCAGAGGCAAGCAAATAAAATTGATAAGCATGAAAAAGTTTTTAAAAAATCAAATTTATCTTTTTGTTCCCATGGTGAACTATGCTTTTTAAAAAAAAACAGCAAAACACTCTTGATATTATCTAAAATAAACCAGGAGACTAACTCTACAATGTATCAACACAGAGACAAATATCAATTTTGTCTCTAATTAGTGTCCATAATTAGTAGACACTGTCCATTTCACAGCCATATGCTTAACATTAATCAATTGATACCTATACATGGCTTCTTTTAAATATAATCCATCAAGACTTTCAATCAGAAAATATAGGAAGAAAAGCTCTTATTCAAACTCATTCATTCATTCAACACTTGTATTGAGCACCTCCTATGTACCAAGCCCTTTTTGGAGGTTACATTCCATCAGGATGTATATTTAGCTATATTTAAGTAACACATGAAGATATACAGTTTGACAAAGAGTAGAAAGTATTGAAAAAATGCTCTTTTCAAGAATGTGGTCAAGAAGGACTCCACTGAGGGAGAAGATCTGGAAATGATGTGAGGGAAAGAGCCATGTGAAAATCTGGGGGAAGAGCATTAAGGCTAGGAGACCACACGTACAAAGGTAATGAGACAAGAGCAGACTTGGATGCTGGCTTGCTGCAGGAACAGCTGTGTGATGAATGCTCAGAGAACAAGGGAAAAGGGTTAGGGTGAATAGGGAAGAACATGCAGCACCTGTGGACCAGAGGGAGGCCTTTGGGTTTTAATCTCTATGCAATAGGAAGTTATCAAAAGTTTTGTGCAGGGAGAGCCCTAACCTAATTTATTATCTGAAAATACCTAATAGCATTTTGTCAATACCTTCTACTAAGAGATTAGAGAAGGGTTAATGTGGAAGCAGGAAGGAAAATACAAAATTAGATGAATATATATATATATATTAACATAGAGAGAGGAAAATCTATTTATCCTCAACATTTCTACACATCTTACTCTTTTCCTTTCAGCACTATCTTAGAAATATCAAGAGTACATGAATTTTAAAGAAACTAAAAAGAAGGTAAGTTAAGGGGAAATAGGATGCAAAAACAACATGAAAATAAAACATGAAAGGCCAGGAGGATATTTTTAATGGGAAAGGGAAAATTACCTTTTCTACTGAGTTGCATACTTTGGTTCTTGCCTAAGACACCTTGGGCTCTATTCTCCCCGGTGCCATATAATATCAAAGTAGGCATTTTGGGGAGACATGTAACCTCTTTCAGACTTCTGGATAACAAGTTTGATCATTACCCCTATGAGGAAACCCTTTCCTATACTGTGCTTGGCTAGTCTTGTCTGATCTTGACTATAAGATTTCTGTACATGGACTACATTTAACTACATCAAGGCTGTCTCCTGGTTTCAACTGATCATACTAATCTGACCATTTGAAGATACAATGGTGATAATAATGGACATATATTTTCAGAAGTGACCAAAAATGTGAACACAAACAAGACGGCTGGCAAAGAGAACTACCTGCAAATCAACCCTTCGCTCACACAAATACAGAACTGTCAGTACCCTTCCTAGGAACGTTTGATGTGCTGAAAGTAATAAATCTTTCAAGATGTTGGCAGCTCTAAAGTGAAACCAGACCAGCTGATCATAAAAAGGTCTTAAAGCTTTCCCTGAAAGACACTAGTGCACTATAGAAACTTAACAGCATGATCTATTCCTGT
This sequence comes from Tolypeutes matacus, assembly GCA_026826555.1. Lineage (NCBI taxonomy): Eukaryota > Metazoa > Chordata > Mammalia > Cingulata > Chlamyphoridae > Tolypeutes > Tolypeutes matacus. The sequence continues at coordinate 29,497,202 of JAKSZT010036119.1, read as the reverse complement.
TTGATTTGTCAGAAAGCTTCATTGTTTGCTGTTTCCCGATGATGACTTTTTCTCTTCCCACTCACTGACCCCAGTTTACTTCAGAAAGGTCAGGCAAACTCTGCTCACACAAGCTGTTATTCCTTTCTCTGTATGATCCATCGTTTGTCCTTTGTCATTGCTCCTGTCAAAACCCTAGTCCAGTTTTTCAGTCCTACTATGCCAGTACTATCCCATTTTCTATCTTTCTCTGCTCCCTATACCAGATACATCAGATCATGTCATTCTCCTGATCAAAATTCTATAATTAATCCCCCCTCCCAATGCAAGGCTACAGGATAGAGTCCACAGTTCTCACTGGCTTTTAAGCTACTGTTTCTTGCCTCTTAGATGACAGACCAGACTAAACCACTAGCCAAGGCTGATTTCACATTCTCCAATTTCTGTCACGGAACAACTTCCACATTTCATGCCTCCTGAATTTGGACTTGAATTACCCTCCACGTCACAAGACCCTGGTATTCTCATTTTGTCTTCTGCAACCTTCCCACTCTAAAACCCCACTCCAGGCCACTGTCCTACTCTCATCCTCTAATTCAATAATTTCTCACCTCTGTACCTTTCACACTGTTGTCTCACTGAGAATGTTCTCTTCCTCCTCTGTCCGGCTCTGTTCATTCTACTTTTTTCAAGTTTAAATCTTGTCTATTTAGTGAAACCTCAAGCCTTAAAGCCATTTCTCCCTCCTTTGAACTCCTGGGTACGCATCATACCCATTTGGAAATGATCAAGTACCAGGTGCATAATTTATTGCCTTGTATATATGCCATGTCTGTCTTCCCAGTCTTTAACTTCCTTATAAGCAAAGGCCATGGATTACATTTCATCATATTCCTTGTTACACAAGTGCTTTATATAGGAGGTACTCAGTGAATGATGTTTTAGATTTAAATAGATAAATATTTACCAAGTATCTTTTAGATGAATTTTCACTAAACACTAAGGAAACTATGCACAATAGGCATGTGATAAAAGTCTGCCAATTTGAAAATCAATAATTACTGGACATTAATATATGAATTTGTTACTCTAGACACTATAGGGAATTTTTTAAAAATGAATAAGATACAAGCCCTCCCTCAGGAATTTTGCAATCTCAAAGAGAGAACTGTTTAAAAAAGAAAGAGAATTGTACATGCAGTTTTTAAGGAAAAGGGGTTTTAAGAGTTCAGTAGCTCAGAGAGTATGATCCAGAAATTTTCATGACCAATAACTAATTTTTTATTTCTTTATTCCAGAGTTAAAATATATTACCTTAATTGTTAGCATCAGAATGCTTCCTAGGGAAGGTATTGTCTTTACTTTGAATGATAACTCAATGGACCTTTGGGGTCTGAAAACATAGGCCCAAGAGATGGGTCTGGATGGAGGCAGCAGTTCAAAGGGAAATCTAAGGATTTGAGGAAAGAGAGTTGAGGGAGGGTTTTTTTTTTTTTTTTTTTTAAAAAAAAAAGGTGAAGAGGGGCTAAGACAGGGGTGGGCTGCAGCCCACTCACGCTGAATTGCAAGAGCCGATTTTGAACGTCTTGTCCTAACTCCACGTTCAGGGACATCCAGTTGGTATCCTGAAGTGAGTCATAGTGGGAGTATTTACACAATTGAAATTGACAGGGCTCCAAATCAGGGATTTTCTAGTTTTTTTGACAGCCAGTTGTGAAATGTTTACCAACACATGGCTGATTTAGCCATGGAATGGGAGACATAAGAAATACATTAAGCTTGAACATGTCAAATATTCTATTTTAAATGGTGAGTTTTACCTCAACTTAAATTTTCTTTTCATACCAAATTTCAGTGAAGTCACTATAGAAACAAATGCCTTGGATGAATATGTTTTGTGTGTATTTATATATGAGTGAGTGGGTGCAAGAGTACATGTAAAATATGGAATAGGGTTGAAGGAGTTGAGGAGGTATAGAACAGGGAACAAATCTGCTGGATGTTTAGGTAATCTATGAACAAAACAAATTCAACAGGACTTGCAACCGTAGGAAATGGGCAGAGAGAACTGGAGGTGCTAGGGTGTTCTAATCCACATGGGGCTCAAGCGAATTGGGCATAAAGATTGAAAGCAGAGAAACTCAGCTGACTTCTGAGTTACATAAAAGTGGCTGCCTCTCTTGTTCATTCAGTTCCCTGTGCTTTGAAAGATTCTTGTATAATATGATATACAGAAAGATCCTTAGCAAGGGATTCAGAGAGGCTTCAAAAAACTGACTCCTTGCTCTCCACCAGTAAGTCAGCCACTCAGAAGTGGTGATTTCTAGGCTGACCGATGGGTGAGCTTTGTCTCCAGATGTAGCTATTCCTCACTCTACTGTGACCCAAGCATAAATGATCTGAAACTTTCCAACTTATATACTTTATATAATGGTGGCTAAGTTACTTTTATACCAATATATTTTAATACCATGTTATCAGCTTATTATCATTAATATTAGAATCAAAATTAATGCACAAGGATATCCATTAAAGTTTGAGAATACAAAATATCTTAAGAGTTTATAGGATACCTTGAGGATTCTTGCTTCTAGGCTTCTGACTAGGTCTTGGCAAATCCCAGAAACAAAGTATTGGTACAATGCAAGGAGAGGCAGAGCCTACAAGGAGAAAAACTTTCTTTAAAAATGAAAAAATAAAAAAACATATTTTATCACATTAATAACCTAATCATCAAATTTAGCCAAATATTAAATGTAGGATATGTTTTGTAAAGCAGTGATTGGTTTTCCATGCAAGGAGACTGTACTGTTTGGTATAAGTGAAATGATCTAATTTTCGCATATTTTTATTTTTCTGCAGTTAATCCCAAAGCTCAAGTGTTCTTGAAGTCTCGTGGACATAGGGAGGACTTGTGGCTATCAATATTTCAATTAATCTAGCCACAATAGAGAAAGTTGTTAGAGGACAGTTTTGCCAAGACACCTGCCTGCACAGTACCTGATCTCAACTCAAACCTGAAGCTCAGTTCTTGCAGTTGCATCTGCCCTGCCAAAGGGAGATGGAGCTAGAAGAAGATCCCCATTATTTTAAAAAATGATTTCCCATGGCTCCACAGCTCTGGGTCCCATAGCAAATTTTATATGCTGTAGAAGTCTCCATAGCCATTGGGTTTCTTCTGGACAAGGTTAATGTAATCCAAAATGGAAATTTTTTATATCTTGCAGGTTCAGCTAGGGAACCTCTAATTGTAGTCAGCTGCCAGCTGCTAATAGCATTTCAAAAGATTAAACTGGTTGTAAATGATTTCAAACATTAAAATGCATTTTCCACAATTATGCACTATAAACCTAACAATACCTTTTTCTACAATTAATATGGTACAAAACAATAAGAGTTGACAATTACCTTTGAGATTGTTTCTTTTCTTCAGTGAGAAATAAAAATACACTATTTTTATTGTTGATAATTGTTCTATTATTCAGAAAACTTTCTCTATTTTTTTTAAGCTTAGAGTAAAACCTCTCATTTCCTTTCCAGTGCAGTGATATGTATTATATATGACCATGACTAGGCAGCTAAAGGTTACCCATGGATAGAAACACTTTCTAAATCCAGAAATGAATCCTCTTAACAAGGAGAGGCTACCATTTCATTTTTTCTAATAAACAATTTCTTGCCAAATCTGCCAAGTGTTAAAAAGCATTTGTCAACCTCTTCATTTTTATGCAAAACTTTGTAATTTTCAACTCATATCAGGGCGCTTAAATGTTTTCAATATAAAGAGAGAGTTTGAATTTAGAAGAACAAATATGCCAAGAGAATAGAAAATAAACTATGAAGAAAAGGGGTAGGTATGAAAACTTGGAGGAAAGGGAAGAGAAGCAGAAATAAAAGAGAAAGAATAGGTGTTAAGAAGCAAAAGTAGGGAAAAGGGTTAAAAATCTAGGAAATAGCATAAAGGCGGAAATTAGGAAAAATAAGGCAAAGGAGGAAAAGAAAAATGCCCAATAGTTTTGAAAATATACTGATTTTATTTTTAAAATACAATCAAGTTCAAATTATAATATCTATTGTAATTTTTTTCCCCCAGGGAAGTGGCTGTGGCTCAATCAGTAGGGCTCCCGTTTACCATATGGGAGGCCCCGGGCTCGGTTCCCGGGGCCTCCTGGTGAAGGCAAGCCCGCCCGCACGGCGTGGTTAGCTGACCCAGCGAGCACAAGCAGCAAGGGGGGGATAAATGAATAAATAAATAAAATCTTTAAAAAAAATAAAAAAAATTTTTCCCCCAAAGGGTAGGAGAGTTGAATTTGGGTCTTTGACTTTCTTAGGATTTTAAGAAATGTCTGTCTTTTATTCCACAGTTATAATCTGTTGTTTTCTTTGACCTCAACAGGTCAAAGATAAGAGACACAAATATTATCTTATCTCAGTAAAGAAATACTCTCGTAGTTTTGGTATTGATATGAACGGAATAACTTAATGCAGTGAGCTACCTGTGTTCTAAATTCTTATGTGTGAGATCAATGACATATTCTAATCAATTTCGCCAAAAGTCTTAACAAAAAAATAAAACAACAGAGTTGTTAAGATAGAACAAAATCAAATAGATGTTGATTTTGTATACAAACTGCAATGCAAACAATTGTGTCAAAGCAAGAATATTGTTTAATACATTTTATTTCATAGTACAAATAAGAATCATAATTATGTAAGGTTTAAAAGTTAAAGAATTAATGACCAAAAGAATATTAGCAAAATTTGAAAAGTATAAGGTAAGTGGAGCAAAATACCATAGTGAATGAAGATTAGTTGATTTTACAGATCACTTACTATTAGATTTTGCTTAGCAAAATGCAGTTCACGTATAACATAATACAGACTTGCAACTACAGAACAAATGTCAGCTCTGTATCTATCGGAGAAGAGTTCGATGCCTGGGAGAAGCTGAGTGATTTCATACTGAGCATAACAATGTTCGGTTTTTGGATGTGGTAGGGTGGTTCTAAGCAAACCCTGAAGATGGAAAAAGGTAAAGTAAAGAACTATCGAATTAGATTTGCAACAATAGAACAACAACAACAACAAAAGTAATGGATTGCTAGCATATGCCTACTACACTACACCCTGTAAGGAATGGTACTTATCATTAATATTAGCCTCATTAGAGCTTCCAAAGGCTATTCTGAATTCCTTTTTGTTGTGTCTCTTGAATTCCATGGTAGTTGGATACTTATTATTTTCAAAAGAAATTATGATTGTATTTTCTCCTGTTGAGGGTGAACTGGGGCATTATTGGTAGATTCTTCATAAACATTATCTCATTCAATCCTCATTTAACCCATGCCTAGAAGGTAGGGATTACTATCTCACAAATGATTTAACTGAGACTTATAAAATTATCCAAGCTCACACAGCTAATGGTGGCAGAAAGAAGATTCAAAGTCATGTCTATTTATCTCAAACATCTATGTTCTTTTTACCACACCAAGGCTATCAGTAAAAGAGAGATGACAACTTATTTCAGAAGAATTTAAGTCAGACAGAGTTAAGTCTGAACTTTTAACTGTTTAATTTTAACAATATTTATGGTTAATTTATATGATAAAAATTATACTAGATGTTGGGGAAACAAGATGAATATACAAAACTAAATTTTATATTTAGGAGGATTTCTTATGTTATCTTAAACAATCAACACTTCTTAATGACAAATGCATTATAAAATTATTTTAATGACTATCTCAATTAGATTGTTTATTTTTTTTAATTTTCTTTCTCTTTTTTTATTAGCGGTGTTACAGTTTTACAGAAAAATCATGCAGATAGTCCAGAGTTCCCTTATATCACCCTCACATATACAGTTTCCCCTGTTATTAACACTTTGCATTAGTATGGTAACTTTGTTACAATTGAAAAAACAATCTTATTATAAGTATACTATTAACCATAGTCCACAGTTCACATTAGGGTTCTCTCTTTGTGTTGTAAATTCTGTGATTTTTTTCACTTTTTATTCTGGTAATATATCTACAACTTAAAATTTCCCATTTTATCTACAATTCAATGGTGTAAATTGCATTCATAATATTATGCCACCATCACCATCATCCATTATCAAAGCTTTTCCATCACCCCAAACAGAAACTCTATATCAACAATCAGATTGCTTATTAAATCTATTCTGTGTCCTTGGCTAAAAAACTATATAGCTGCTCAAATTTTTCATTTTACAAATTTGCATTAAAATCATAAAAAGAATGAACAGGTTTTTGACATGAATCCCACTAGTTCATTTTTTATTTTAGGCGTAGTATTCCTAAAAAATTATGTCCACCTTAAGTAGATAGTTAAATATTTCTAAATCAAAATTTTAATAAAACATCAGCAGGTTACCTTCAAGAACAATGAGTATCAGAAAGTAAAGAATAAATAAAATGAGTCAGTGCCTGGTTATCATTCCCTTTGCACCCCCACCTCTTCTCCCTCTGCCCTTTGAAGCATAGGCAGAAGGTATAAGGAACACAAGAAATCTGAAAAGCCTGGCCTTACGTTCAGTGAAGACTTTCCCAAAGAACTTTCCATCCAGATTTCATAAGCTAATCAAACGCCTCTGATACACAGAACAAGGATGTTCAGCCTTCAAAATAAACAGAACTTTTTGTAGATTGCAAAGGCCCATGGATACATCCCAGATTCTCAAAATGTCTTCTCTTTCAGAAAAAAAGCAAATTTTCTTCTTCAGTAAAGTCAAACCGAAAGACTGAGAATTACAGACACTCCATTCCTGGAGTCTTCGACTTATTTCTTATTTTCATTATAGGAAACATTTTACATCATGCAAACAGGCAAAACTTTTTTAGAGATGAGGTAATTCAACTCAACCACGTGGAGATATACCTGGCTTCACTGCTTACTAGCAAGAAGAGACTCCATCTCCTTCTCTGCAAACCTTCCCCTTCAGCAGCCTAAAGGAGAAAACTGACTCTGCTGAATACTAAATGTGAAGGTGCCAGAGGGTTCAGCCAGCAAAGGAAAGATGGGCTTGTGATATTTAATTATAGCTCATGGTATTTTCCTACTTGTGACTTTCATGAAGAAGACAACCTACTGCACCTTTCTACTGATTGAATGAGTGACCGTGCTAACTATAGAAAAACATACATAATCAACAAGTTACCTGAAAGAGTAATGCAGACAAAATGCAACAGTTGGTTCTCTTTTTAACATCCAATGTCTTAATAAATCTAAGTATAAGAAAAAGAAATTGGTTGGTAGACAGTTTCTGAAAATATTTATATATAAATTTGTGTTAGAGACTCAAGAGTTTTCCAAAATTAAAATAGTTTTTATGACTCTAAAAGAGTGACATACAAGATCTGGAATATCAAAAAAATATAAAGCAGAAAATGAAAAAGCACCTATAATCCAACCACATAAAGATAATTACTGATAACATTTTGGTCAATATCCTTTCAGATTTTTTCTGTAGTAGTTATATGTACATACACACATACACGCGTATTAAGACTAGAATTATGCAATATATACTATTTTAGAAAGAAAATTTTCTACCCATGGACATAAAAAGCTACAATATTATTTTAAAGCACTTTAATATTTTATCATATAGCTGTATCAGAATGTAAAAATATTAACCTCTATTTTGTCTTTTTCCAGTGTTAAGGTAAACACTGGGCACTTGTCTTATTAGTTCCATTGGATAAATCCCTAGAAGTGGAACTTTTTGGTAAAAGGGGTGCACAATTGTAAGGCTTTTGATGAGTACTGTTAATAACTCCCAACAAAGACTGAACCAATGTATTTTCTCAGTAGCAGTATATTATGGAACTATTGACAACATTAAGTCTCTACCAACAACCAAAGTAATGGCCCTCCATTTATATCCCTTAGAAACATATGAGATTTCTTTTTAAGGGTCTTGAAACTCACATTTGCAACTATAAACCACATTACCTTCTCCCAAGTCTTGCTCAGATAGAACTAGTCCATTTCATTGTATTAATTACCATCTATCTGAGTTCAGCTTCTCTTTGTGGATATTAGAGTGTGGTATTTTGGCTCTCTGAGTGGGAAGAAGCATTTCTTGGATCCAGGGCATCTACAAAGACAGCCAGAGCCTCTGTAGAATCACATATCCTGTGGAAGTCAGACTTCGAGCTGGGTAAGGAGGAAATGACTTTCTATTGGCTAAAAATCACTAGGTAATAACTTCAGAGGCACATGGAAGCTGAGGTGCCCTCTGGCAGGAATGCTATAACTGTTCTTTTCCAAGCTGTGAACCTTCTCAGTGTTTCTATTCTTTGCTGCCAAGCTCTACTAAGTTATAAGCTCAGACTTGTAGGGTATGTGTGTATGTGTGTGGGTATGTGTGTGTGTTTGTGTTTGTGTGTGTAAGGATGAGTTTCTTCCCAGGAATGGGAAAAAAACAACCTGACAGAGGTTAAAATTAATGTTTAATACTTTTAAAGTGGTAGTTTCTTACTTTCTTGCCAAAGGTGTTAATTTTCTGAAGACTTTTGTCTATTCCTGTCATTACAGGTGAGAAGACAGCAATATAATTATTAATGAGGAAAATTTGTTTTTGTTTTTTAGTTGCCCTACAGCTCAAAATATTATGCAAGTTTTTGCTTACTATACACTCTAAGAGAACTAAAAAACACATGGATAGGTGAAAGAAACCTGTATATCTACTCCCTCCATACAGTCACAATTTCTCACATTAATCAAATATTTAATATATTTGTGAGTGCTAATTATGAATTAGGCATTGTGGTGGGCTTTCACTTATGTTATGTGTGGTGGGTTAAATAATGGGTCCCCAAAGATAACCATATCTTAATTCCCAGGACCTAAAAATAAGTTACCCCTCATGGCACAAGGGACTTCACAGATATGATTAAGTTAAAGACCTTCAGATGGGGAGATTATCTTGAATTATCTAGGTAGGCCCAATATAATCCAAGGGTCCTCATAAGAGGGAGGCGGGAAGGTCAGAATCAGAAGAACATATGTGAGGGCAGAATCAGAGGTCAGAGATGAAGAGAGATTTAAAATATGCCAGGGAGAAGAGATGGCTCAAGCAGTTGGGTGTCTGCTTTCCACACAGGAGGTCCTGGTTTCAATCCCCGGTGCCTCCTAGAAACAAACAAAACCCAAACAACAAGAAAACAAATGAAAAAGCCAACTCAGGAGAGCCAGTGTGGGTTAGTGATTGAGTGCCGGTTTCCTGCTGTTGGCCTTGAAGATGGAGGACAGAACCATGAACCAAGGAATGCTGGAAGCCTCTAGAAACTAGAAAAGGCAGGGAAACAGAGGTATCCCTGAAGCCTCTGCGTGAAGCATGGTCTGCTAACACCTTGCCTTTAGGACTTCTGACTTCTGGAACTACAAGATAATAAATCTGTGTTGTTTTAAGCACCCAAGTGTGTAGTTACTTGTTATAGCAGCATTAGAAAACTAATACATTACATAACATAATTCTCACCACCTCAGTTTACAGCAAGGACACTGAGGTTAGAGAGATTGAGTAACTTGCCAAGGGCACAAGTGAGTAGGTGGCTCTTGAATCAGGCTCAAGTGTGCCTGCCTCCACACTGTTAATCTCACTCCCATACCAACTTCTCATTCATTCATTCATTTGTTCAGCAAATAGTTATTGAATGCTGACTCCACACTAGGCACGTGGGATATGTCAGTGAACAAAGCAAAGACCTGTATCCATGTGGGGCTCACATTCAGGAGGGTTGGAGGTATTATAGGAAGGGGAGACGTCTGTAGACAATAAATATCATAAGTAAATAAACTGCATAACCCTGGGTTCATGTCTTCATGATACGGACATAACTGTCCAAGTATCCAGTGTCTGTTAGGCACCTTGCACTCTGCATAGTGCAAGGAGGGGTGGGGGACCCACAAAGAGAAGCTACTATGTTATTATGCATGTCATTCCATCGTCACACTCACTGTGCTATCTTTGCTGATATAACTGCTCCTTGCAAACATCCCCAAATGCCAACTTTAGACAGAAATTCGTCACTGTAGTCTTTGGAACCTGGAGGTGAGTAACTGTCACCGGTATTAGTGAGGGATGTGCCAAACTCCTTCCATGTATGTAGAGCATCTGATTGTCTGAATACGTCATCAAGAGCTTGACACCAACACTTAAAAGCAGCCCTAAAACAGAAACACAGCACCATGCAGTATGCTTTATAAGCCCTGTATTATTACATCTCCCTTCCAAAAGGGAAAGCAAATACACACAAGAAATATTTTAATTAAACATTAGAAAATAAACGAATACTCTTCATTTCTCATAAAAATTTCTCTTAGCATTTGATGAATAAAATGAAGCAATGTAGTGCTACTGAATAACTAAAATTTACGAAAGAATACATTTTCACCATAGTTACAATTTTTTCAAATAAAAACAAATTTAACCTTGTTCTACCAACTCCTAAAAGTCTACCTTTTCTTTTGTGCGAAGACAAGCAGACTTCCAAGTTCATGCAATGCCTGAACTTTGAGACTCCTTTGATTGCTGGCTTGGAGAACATCTGTATTTTTAATCAAGTAAAAGAATAAATGTCAGTTCTTGAAAAATATTCTTTATATTTACAAGAATATTTTAAACTGCATTATTCCTTAACTGTGTAGGTTGCAATAAGCAAACTGCAAGCTGATAGTGCCTGCAAATGTCCCACAATATATATAGACAGAGAGAGAGCAAACGATGTTCTGTGAGAACCCTGAGAAGTGAGAGATTGTGATTAATGGATAAGAAACAAGGAGGTTTCAGGAGAGAACGAAATGAGCCAAGTAGGTAGAGATGGTGGAGAATTCAGAGAAGGCATGAAAGAGTGAAAGGGCTGAGTATAAATGGGAACGCTGAGGGAGGCTGGAGGGTGGTTTACTTGGAAGGGTGACCTGAGAGATAAGTCTGAAGGGGGAGGCAGTGGTCAGATTACAGAGGCTTCTGCATGCCACTTGGAGAAATGTGGACGTCATCAGATAGCAGATGGGAAACCATGAAGGGTTTGTTTTTGAGCAGGGGGGTGAGGAGGTCAGAGCATATCAGATTTCTCCTTTTATCCCAACACAGAAAAGTATATCTTTAATATTTCCTGAATCTATTTTGGGGTTCTAATAAATGTATGCACTTGGCAATGTGTAACCAAAAACTCCGACCGACATGGCGGTGGTTTTTAATGAAGGCAGTGCTGTCTCCTGGAAGGTATTTTAGAAATCTGAAAAAGGGCTTGATTGGTTTTCACAATGGGTCTCTCCTGGTGTGTCATACTGGATAGCCTGTGAAGAAGGTGAGAAATCTGGTTATAGTTATCTGAGAAGCATGTAACTCTGTTTTATAGCTAAAAGGAGGGTGGGTGGTTTTGTGTTTCTTTTTAAAAGTCCTGAATTTTCGAAAAATGCCATCACTGTAGTACTTTGTTTTGTTCAGTGTTTACCAAGAGTGATTTAGCACTTTAGAAAATCATGTCACCGAACTCAACGATGCAGATAGTAGTCGAGTCACTGGTTCAACACACCTGCATCTCTCTAGCTGTCACATTCATGTGGTCCTTGGAAGCATCTGATCACTGCACTATACTTTCTAGTGTCTGTGTATTTACAGCCTATCATAGATATCCTTTTATTACAAACTGGATTTGTTTTAGTTCTCCTTTATTTTATATTTAGAGCTCTATATTGATTTTTTTTTTAAAAACAATGTTGCATAGGAAGGGTACAGTAAGTATAAATTTTAATTCAGGTAGTAAAGGTAAAAATCACAAAATGTCTGTTTTTCAAAAAGGGGGCAAATTGGGCCTGCAATAGTGGTTGAATATATACTGCAGAATCGGAGAAAAGCCAAATCAATCAGGAAGACAAGGAAATGGAATTAACTGGGGCAGGGCAAAGAGAGTGACAGTATGATAGTGGCTACATCCCCTCAAAAGGCTCACAGTTACCTTTAGAGGGGCATGGACGGAGGATGGCCTGGAATCTAACAATGGTGACTGCCAGGCTAGGAAAGTGAGTGGCAGAAAGGGGCTGGAAGCATCTCCACAATACTTTTAAAGAAAACTTTTCTGGACCAAATGCAATCCCGGCATCCATGTGGAATATCATATTAAAAATGAATACACAATGAATAAATCTTACCAATAGTTTTGTAATAAGAAGAAATTACAAGTCCAAGTTGTGAATGTGGAAGTTTGCTTTTCTCCACTGAGCTAAAAACTCGGAAGTGCTCCTGAGAAAGGTCAGGGGGTGTTGGCAAATGCATCTCCTCTGTTCCCAGGGAAAAGTCCACCTTTCCAGAAATAAATTTTAAATTGTTTACTCCTCCTCTGTCTCCTAAATTCATGGAAAAAATAAGGAAGAAATGTTAAATGGAGAAAGAAGAGAAGTTGGTGGGGAGGGAAAAGGGTAGAGGAAATGAAAAGGGAGAAGGAAGGAATTATTTTTTATGAAGCTGAGGCTTATTTGCAGTTTGAGGGACATTGTTCCTTTAAACTTACTAGCTAAGTTCCTTTCTCAAGAGTCCAGGTATGTAGGGTGGGCTTTATACCCATGTTATTTCATAGAGCTCTACAGAGGGACAGTTAGGGAAAAAGTAAATGTTGAGATAATGCTTTGCTTCTCTTGGGGACTCGTGAGGTTACACAGTTGGGGTTTGCCTTTTTTAAAATAACTTCCAACAGTAAAATGTTAGCTTGCCCCTGGGGCAGACACCTCTGGGATAGACGCAACACATTGGTAGTTCTGAACTGAAAAAGATAAAAAAAGGGAAAGAATCTTTCTCTTTATAACATCAGAGAACACAGAGAAAAAAAGAGAAAATATTCTAGGGAAGAAGACAAAAGCAGAGGAGAGAGAAGTTAAGATGGATTTTGAAGTTTACAGCCTGGGGATAAACCACTGAAAATATTTTGGTACCAGGTGAAATTCAGAATGAGTTGGTATAAATAATTCTTAGAAACTGTATTTCCTTTTAAATATTGCTCTGAAGAAGTATTGTCACTAAGGCATAGTTTAATTAAAACTACCTAATTTAAGTTTAGTTGTTCTACTAAAGAGATTTTTAATACACAATTATGGATGAGTCTTAGATCACAGACCCAGGACTTTATAAAGCCCCGCCCCCAATAAAAAATTCACTAAATAAATAAAAAGGCTCTGCTCCACCTGGTGAAGGTACCCTTAAATTGCTGTAAAAATTACTGACAACAAGTTTAAACATTTTAGGTCACTTCCTGGGAAATCTTTATTGGTATGGCAGCATGAATTCTTACTCAAAATCTCAAAAGTACTACAGAAACAGCTCTCCAAAAATAAGTATAACCAATGTTATTCATACAAAAGTACATCATCAAATGACTAATGCTAGTCATTACTCAGTATACAAGTTGGTGAAAGCACTGGTGGTCAACTAAATTATTCTCAAGAACTAAAGTATGTATTCATTCAGGACTGTTCAAGTCTAACTCCAGTTTTATGTCATTGATGGGGTCAATTTCATGAAAGAGAAAGAATTGTACCATCATATAGCCAGGAGATCCAGTACAAGAAATTCTGGGCTAGTTCTGAGATTCATATATTCATCTGCAAAATTCAAAGATTATTATCTCTTCCTGTAGGACAAATTTACTTTCCATTTAATCAACAACTCCTAAATCTGAGCAACACTGATAGGGTGTTTGACAAGCCAGACATATCATTATGTTTGCATCCCATAAACAGCTACAGTCATCAAAGCACTGATTCTTGTACCCTCTCTCAGCTGTTTTCTTCAGTGCTAGCTTCCTTCTTGGCCACATGATGGCAAAGATGACTCTAAGACTTAGATGTTTCTTAACATGTAAAGAGAAAAAGAACCTCCTTTCCAAATGCTACAGCAAATTAAATAAAACAGGGCTTTATTTTTCCAGATTGGATCTCATGTTCATCCCATGAGCTAGTGGGTAATGGTGGTAGTACGCATGGGAAGAGGGACAATTAGCCACAAAACGTTATTTTTTACCCAAATATTTGGATATTGTTCTAATTTCCTCTTTGATTGGTAGTAAGAAAGTATGTTGTCTTCTGTATGATATTTGTGTGTATGAAACAACTTGGCAGGGAATGGAATATGAAATGAAAGCTAATTACATTAATATCAATAAAATACTTCTTGATAGTTGGCAATAGAGATTTCTTGAATAGCTGTCATGTTTTGAATAAGGCAAGTTATACAGGCTAAAAACAAAACCACAAACAAAAACGAGGGAAACTCTGTTGGTAATTAAAATAAATTAGGTCAAATTTTTAAATGATCAGTTCAGTGGAAATTAGTATCTCCATTAGGTAGGTATAAGTTAAAATCCAACTTTGATAACTTCAACACATAATTATTTTAAGTGTTTATTTTTATTATGATGATAAATTTGAACAGCCAGGATCATAAATATAAATTAGGGTTTTAAAAAATTTAAATAAGCTAAATATGGATATTTGGGTATTTTTCCCAGCCTAAATTTTGAGTATAATGGTCTTCTCTGGGATAATTGTTTAACTACTTAAATCCCTGCTTTGTTTGCTTGAATTCACAAATTGATGGGTGTGGAGAAAGGAGAAGACAAATAAATGTAATATAATAGTGAGTATCTTGTTTTATGCTAAAAGGAATCTCTGAAAATCAAAATTTAAGGTATTAATGGGAAATCTTGATGCTTATTTTTAAATGTATCCATATCTTTGAAACTGATGAAGTAGTGCTTTTGGTTAAATTCAGTATGAATCAATCCATCTACTTATGAAAGTAAAACAAGACCAGAGCACCACATCTGCAAAGAAAACGGCAAGAACATAGATGCAGAATCAAAAAATTAACAAACAGGGTGTTCGTATCTGTTCTACTCAAGGGAGTACACTAGTTTCACAGAAAGCATAAAAGCAGGTGAATGAGAAAGTACCTTGGTTGGAGTGAAGTGTAATAGAGATAAGAGTGATTTTCACTAAGACAAGAAGAAGTGAAAACAAGAGTGGGCATATAAGTGGGCGAAAGGAAGAACACTAAGGCAGAATATGATGGATCCACAGGGCAGTAACCGCACATCAAGAAAGTTAAGGGATAAAGGACAAGTATTTTTACCTTGTGTCTGTGCAAGAAATAATGAAAGCAACTTTCTGCTGTGTCGGATTGATCTGTTGTGATATTTGGATTTTTCCAAAGTCTCTCTAAAACATTGCAAAGTGTTTTCCACATCCACAGGCACACAGACCAGCTCTTTGGCGTGGCTGTATTCTGAAAGGAAAAGGAAGAGTGACTTTGGGGATGAAATGCTGCACCCAGCCAGCTAAGTTGCAAAACAGTTCCTAGTTCAGAGAATTTCTTGGTTCCAAGCTAAAGCTGCTCAATTCAAAGACCCCAGACCTGCAGCAGGTGTTTCAACATTCAAATCCATTTTCTTTCTTTCTTTTTTTCTTCATATTTGAAAGTTCTTTAAAAAAACCTTAGAAAACTTTTGATTCTTATGAAATGCAAATAACTTTAGATCTTGCCAATTTTCCTTATGAAGCCTCCTACTTTTTCTTTTGCTGATCATAAAAGATGAAATAATCTACTCCTTTTCAGCAGCATCTTCAAAGCAAGGGTGCCTTGGGAAAGAGACGAAATTAAAAAACAAAGAAGCTTGGAAGGAAAAGACAGGTTGCTAATATTGGAGGATGCAGAGGGAAGGAAGATGACAGCCTTTAGGGGTAAGGAACTAACCAAGAGTTCTGAAAATGACCCGGAAAGGGGAGCTCCCGGAGAGCTCCTCCAGCGTCTCTGGACAGCAGATGACAATCCTGGGAATTAGGCTGCAGATTTCCCACAGATGCCATGAGGCAGGCACAGGAGAAAGCAGAATTTCAAGTTTCAAAAATGGAAAGGTACTTCTTCAACCATTTGAACAACTGGAATGTCCCCTGTAAAACCTGTGGTCTTGATAGTACAGAAACTTGGTAGATAATGGGGCTGTAAGAGGTAAGAGGCATGACCTTTGCCCTCAAGAAGTGAGGAGACAGGGCATTCCAACAACAGAGTATTCAAATCACATTTGCTGAATGTATCTGGTTACACATTGAACTGAGGAAGAGTTGGAAGACAGATATCAGGGTAGGATGGAGAGGATGAGCAAGAGAAACTTCATGAAAGAGAAGATTTGCCAGTTGTGTATTAGAAGGTAAGGAAGATTTCATTAGGAAGAAAGTGGCAAAGGGGTTAGATTGTCAGGAAAATAATAATAATAATAACAGCTAAGGTTTATTGAAAATTTACTCTATGCCACAAACTATTCTAAACAATTTACTGTGAGAGTCTCATCAAATCCTAAAGTCCTAAAAACAACCATAAGAGATACACATCCATTATTATCCCCATTAAGGTATAAAGAAGTCTGGTAATTTCTCTTTGGTCACAGATCTAGTTTATATAAGCAGAGGTACAGAAGCAATCGTAAGGGTGGTGAGTTTAGGGCATACTTTCATGAAAGGACATGACCAGTCTTGCTGAACAAAGACAAGTTTGCCAAAGTCCAGAGCTCTCAGCAGGGGTAAGGGGACTGTGGCAGTTTGAAATTATTTTATGAATCCCCAAAAGAGAAAGTTTATGTTTGTGAATTAATCCATTCCTGTGGGTGTGAGACCCTTTCAATTAGATTATGTCAGTGAGTTGTGACTTGGGTTAAGTCTCCACCCTCTTGCTGGGTCTGATAAAAACAGAGACACAGGAAAAGAGAGCTGCCATACTGATTCTGCAGTGTGAGAGAAAGGACTCCAGTTCCACCCACAGCTGAGATGCAAGGAGAGACGCCCCCAAGAGGCTCAAAGAGATGAGACCCAGAGAGAGATGAGCCATATGTCTGATAGCTTGCAGATGAACTTGGGAAGAAAGCAGCCAAGACTGACAGAGGAGGCCTGCAAAGAGACAAGAGCTATGCCTAATTGCCCACAGCTGAGCTCCAAGAGACAACAGTATATTCTGGAGGGGAAAGCAAAGACCTTGGCAGAGATTGGCAGCCATCTTGCTTCACCATGTGGCAACTGACTTGGGTGAGAAAGCACCTCTGATGGTGCCTCAATTTGGACATTTCACTGTCATAGAACTGTAAGCTCTTACCCCATATAAATCACCTTTATAAAAGCCAACCCATTTCTAGTACTTTGCAATGGCAGCCATTTGGAAAGCTAAAACAGGGAATTTATCCTCTTTAATGGGGAGCCAAAGAAGGTTGTTGAGCCAGATGTGACAGACAGAGACCAGAATTTTAGAAGAGTTAGTTGACAGTTGTATTCACAGACTGCAATAGAAAGAGACTGGTAGCTGAGACTGTTAAACCATAGAGACATTGTATGATTTGGACCAACCAAGGGAGTAACAATGGAAATGAGGAAGGGACACAGGAAACATTCCAAAGTTAGAGGCAACAGTACAGTGGTTAATTGACTGTATGGTAAAAAAAAAAAAAAAAAAAAAAAAAAGCAAAAGGAGGCAGTCACCTCTTACCCCATCCTTTCTCAGCTGATGACCTTGCTTCCTACCTCACTGAGAAAAACTGAAGTTATCCAAAGAGATTTTCCACACGCTCTCACCACCACATCTATCCAGCCTCCAGCATCTGTGCCTATATGTATCTCAAGGGCATCACTCCAGGATTCTCCTCTCTCCCCCAAACTACCAATTTTCTCCACTGCTGAATCATAGTTGGCTGTTTTTTTTAAAAAAAAAAAAACCTCTTGACACCACCTTTCCCCTCAAACTGCTATCCTATTTCTCTGCCCCACTTTACAGCAAAATTCCTATTTTCCTTAAACCCATTTAAATCAGGGTTCCCCCTGTGGCAGTTTGAGTTTATTTTGTGAATCCCCCAAAAAAGAAAGATTATATTTGTAAACTAATCTATTCCTCTGGGTGTGATACTTGAAAACATTAAATTCAGCTGAGGTGTGCCTGATTAGATTACCTGTTAAGATTGGGGCTTTTGATTTGACTCAGGTTGAGTCTCCCACCCTTGCTGAGTATGCTATAAATGGACACTCACACAGACAGACAGACACACAGAAAGAGAGAGGTCTGTCATTTTCTGATCCTTCCATGTTACAGAAAGGAGAAGTCTCAAACAGCTGAGGCCCCAGGAAGAGATGAGCCATTTTGCCTGATAGCTTATAGCTGAAATCAAGAAGAGAGCAGAACAGCCGAGTTTAATACAGAAGGCAGAGAAAGAAAGAAGAGAGGACTACAGGATCACTTAAGCATGAAGCCTCAAGAGGTTGGACCCACGGAGCTCAAGAGGAAGAGGAAGCCCAGAGGGAAAGGATAGACCAGGCAGAAATCGTCTGCCATCTTGCTTCAACACATGGCAGCTGACTTTGGTGAGACAACACCTCCTATGATCCCATGAGTCAGAATTTTTTGGCATTGGAACTGTAAGCTTTTACTCCAAATAAATACCCTTTATAAAAGCCAACAGATTTCTGGTACTTTGCATCAGCATCCCTCTGATGGACTAATACCGCTCCCATCATTCTACCCCAAGCATCGTCATGTGGCTAAAACCAGTGGCCAATTTTCAGTCTTTATTTATTTTTCACCAGTATTTAACATGGTTAAGAACTCCCTCCAGTTTGAAATACTTTTCACTTGGCTTAAAGGTTCTTCTCTTACCTCAACTGATCACCCCTTCTTAGCCTTCTTTGCTGATTCATCCTCAGCAACCCAACCTCTTAACTTGGAGAACCCCAGGGCTAAATCCTTAGACTCTCCCTCTTTTCAATTTATATTCACTCCCTTTATTATTTAATCTAATATCATGGTTTTAAATTTCAGCCATATGCTGGTGGCTCCCAAATTTGTATCTCTGATCCCAACTTCCATGAAGCCCAAACTCATCTATTCAATGGTCTGCTCTGCTGCCTGTTCAATAGGTATCTCAAACTTAACATGTCCTAATCTCTGATGTCCTAATCTCTCCTCCTAAACCTGATCCTCCCATAGTCTTTCCCCATCTCATTAAACGGCAGCTCCATTTTTCCAGTTGCTCAGGCCAAAAACTGGAAGTCATCCTTGACTCCTCTCTTTCTCTTACAACCAAATCAAATCCACAGCCAATCCTGTGGGGTCTCCATTCAGAAAACATCCAGAGTCCCACCATCTCTCACCAACTCCATTCTCTTCTATCATTTCCCCTGTGTTCCTACCCCTTATCATATCTTTGTGAATTACCTCTTAATCAGTCTCTGGTTCCACCCTGGTCACTCCTACTCTGTGTTCTCAAAACAGCATCCGAGGACTTCTTCTGAAAGGTAAGTCATCTCCTGTCACTCTTGTGTCTAAACTCCTCCACTGGCTCCCATCTTACCTGGAGCCTACACCAATGTCCTTAGAGAGACCCATAAGGCTTTACATGAGCTGGCCTCCCATGACTGCTCTGACCTTTCTCTTATACTTCTCCCTGTCACTCTCTCCCACATCAGGCATGCTCCAATCTCAAGATCTTTGCACCAGCAGTTCACTTTGGCCTACAACAATCTTCACTAGATATCCCCATGTCCTGATTCCTCACCTCCTCTTGCTCAAATATTAACTTCTCAGTGAGGTCTTCTTCTTTGATTGCCCTAAATGAAATTGTAACACTTCCTCTTCCCAGCTTCTCTTTGACCAGAGTGCTCATCATCACCTGCCATGTATATATTTTACTTGTTTACTGACCATCTCCCTCTACTAGAAGGTAAGGTCCACGAGGGCAGGAATATTTGTGTATTTTGTCCACTGCTCTATCCCCAGCACCTATAACAGTACCTACATGGTGGGTGCTTTATAAACACTTACTGAATGGATGAACAACTATGCTTGCAAAGCTATATGGCTGAGGAAAACTTTATTAGTAAGCACTTGTATAGTTCTTAATCTTAATTGATCCTCACAGCACCTGATAAATTAGCAGGTGTAGCTCTCAGTCACACTTTACAAAGGAGGAAAAGTGAAGTTGAGGAACATTAACTTGTTCTAAGCCCTTGGAAGAGATAAAAAGGAGAACCAGATCCCTTGCCTTTCTCAGACCTTTCACCAAAGAGCATCAGATTCCAGCAGGAGACAATCACCCAGATTTGAGCCCTGTTGATTTGGGGCAAAGGGAGGCTTTGGGGATAGGATAGGAATGAGCCTGAGGAAAAAAATGAGTGAAATAAATAAAGAAAATATTTTTTTTTAAGTAAAAAAAAAAAAAAAAGAATGAAGAAAGAAACCTGGGATCCTTGTAATCCCAGAGAGCAGGGAGGTCCTGATGGAATTAGTTACACAAGGTTGAATTCTGCAGCCCCAGGGACCATCCAAAAACCCTAATGCCCAGAAATCCAGGAGGCTCTAGTCAAATCAGGAGCATGGCCATACTGAAAGAAGCACTGTCCCCACAGCAAGTTCAGTCTAGACACACTTCTTTATCAGACATTTAAGAGAATCAAATTCTTATGCAACTGTAGCGCTTATTAGGTCTCCAAGAACTTTGACTCTTCCATCCTGCCATTTTCACTCCCCTGTTCACATCATCCTGTTCCTACCATCCCATCTTGCTCCCTCAATTCGCCTTTCCTCTAAGCCATGCCCAGCCCTGCATGTCCCAGACAAACAATGCTCCCCACTCCTCCCACCCCCACCCTTAACACAACATCCTGAAGACTGTATAGAATTCTATTCTGTTTTTTTTTTTTTTTTTTTTTTTTTCTATTTTTCTTGCAAGAATTCATGAGCTTGGCTTTTAGCTTTTTCTCCATAGAGAATAAGATCAGGGAAAGAAGTTAAGCAAGCAAAGAAAAAAGAGGAAGGCTGTAAGCCCCCACATATTAATCATTAGGGAGAGTTAGTTACTTTCTCTGGGCCTTAGTTTTAAATATCTCTTAAAATTCAAATGATAATATTTATCTCAGAGGGTCACTGCTTTATTGTCTAGCACAGTGCCTGTCAGAGTAAGATTTCCATAGATGGAGGCACTCGTTATGTTTGCGAATCATATATTTTAAAAATATATAATGAGCCCTTGTCAGTACCAGATGGCATGCTAGGCACTAAGATGAAAGTGAACAAGGCAGACACAGTCCCTGCTCTCACAGAACTTAGATTCTAGAATAAAAATTCACAAGGGCATGCCAGTGATTGGGAGAATTAAGAGGGATAGGAAGATGGGGAGATGTTTGTCATATTTAAATTATAGGTCTGAAATAAATCATCGTGAACTTTTTATCATACATCTGCTGACAAATCAGCCCTCTTTGTTTTCTTCCTAAACTATATTTCCATTCCTGTTTATCTTACTTCGAGCTCTAATAAACCTTTTATCTTGTAGTCTAATTAGGGTTCTGTTGGTGTTTTTGTGGCTGTCTACATGAGATAAATGATGCAAAGCAATGAGGAAATATCATTAGCTTTGGAGGCCTTTTCCTGACAGCTCTGTCTCGAGGGGGTTCCTCTCTGAAAATTTCCATGGATAATTCAAGAAGCTATACCAAAAGCACTAATAGCCTCCAAAGTTTGAAATAGGTCAGTAAAAAAAGAAAAAGAAAAAATTACTATGTCTCTCATTGTACCAATGAAGAAATTAAAGCTGAAATGCCAATGACTCCTGAGACATGGGCCACCAAGGAAGGACCTGAGGGAATGACTAGAAATTTGGACTGCTTTCTACACACCTGGTCACATCAATCCAAATGCCCAGAAGCACTAATGAAACACACTTTCCAAAGGGTTGAAAATTCCAACACACTTGAGGACCGAATAACCCTATCAGAGAACCTAAAGACCCACAAGGTCAAAATTCATGAAAGAAATTCCAGATAGAATGCAAACACAGCTACAATAAAAGACATATCCATGGAGTTATCTCCCCTCTGGAGTTTAACAAGCAGGCAAGTTACTCATCCATACAAGAATAATCTATAAAATGAGGTATGCTCACTTCTCCAAATCCTACAGAGAATATACCAAATTACATATGCATTATTAAATAGTTGAAGGGAGAAAAGGATGCTGTTAAATAATAAGAATGCCAAATGTTCCTAGGCACTGGAGCATTGCAATATCTGTTCTGAAGAATTAAATGTATCAAGCATTACCACCAAATGCTGTTATGCCAAAAGAAAATCTATGATGTTCTTCTAAAGCAGCGATCTAGTGGGAAAACCATCAAGTATACTTAGTCTTTTAAAAGAGAATTGCAAACATCTCTGATTCACGGTGACATACATAAGATCCAACATGCTTATAAGCATGTTCATGATCTGAGTTCAATACACTGAAAAAAATTCAGTGTCCTGGAAAATTGCCAAGTAAATCTGAAAGGGAAGACCAAAATATGTTTCTGGTCAAAGGGGTCTTAGAGTCTTATAAAGAGTTATAAGTTGAATGCCAAGTTTTTAATAAATTAGGGTCCAATGCAAAACCTATAATTAGTAGGTCATTATCTAGGATCATCTAAAAATTTCCATGATATAAAAATAAATTAGAGGGAAGTGGCTGTGGCTCAATCAGTAGGGCTCCTGTTTACCATATGGGAGGCCCCGGGTTCGGTTCCCGGGGCCTCCTGGTGAAGGCAAGCCCGCCCGCATGGCGTGGTTAGCTGACCCAGCGAGCACAAGCAGCAAGGGGGGGATAAATGAATAAATAAATAAAATCTTAAAAATACATAAATAAATAAATAAATATAGAATAGAATATCTCTGTCCCCAAAACCACTGAAATAGAGCAATATTTTCTTGAGTTCTGTTAAGTTTAGTGGAAAGTTGAACCTGTAAGTGAGCAATGGTGAGCAAAGTGGCATGCCTGGAGTGCTCATGGGTTTAGCAATCAGACAGACCAGGATTTGACTTACAGTCCCACTACTTACTAGCAACATTTAAAGTTCTCTTCTATAAAGTGGGCATAATAATACCTATCTCCTAGGGTTGTCAAAATTAAATAAGATAATGACTATAAAGTACTAAACACAGTGACTAGCTCAATAAAAGACAACTGCCATTACAATGTTGAAAAAATTTTATCTATTCAAATATTCCTGCTTTCGTCACTGCCCAAACTGGCAATACTACCACCACCACTGAAAACAACTTGAAGGATAATGACAGCCTGATTCTACCTACCTTCCCTTCTGTCCACCCGCCACCATCTTGCCGTTCCAAATGTAACTTTAATAGGCAAGCAAAGTAATTTTCTGACATATTGTAAGTACCTACTGGTCTTCACAGGTCTAGAATCTTGCTAGGTACATATTTTTTTATCCCTTAGATGCTATTCATCATTTTGATAACAATCATTTTTGATACTTTTTCTCACATCTGTTGCCAGCTCTTCTTAGGATGGAAGGGATAATATAAAACTCACATTTATAGCCATAGAACCCATGGTAACAGATCCAGGGGAACTCCAGAGGTTTGACAGACAAGACTAAGAAAAAGAAAGCACTCCCTGGAAGAACCACACTCTTTGATTGCAACCAGTCATCGTGATTGACCACAGGAAGGCTAACTCCCATTGTTTACTTAATATGACAGGACAACCTGATTTATCATTGGCAATAAAACCTACAAATTCATGGTCACCAACCTCACTCACCTGGATCACATTGCTCTGCAATCTTTCCATCTTTCTTTCTCCTATTTCCTGAGTGGCCAGTCCATTCTTTTCACATTCCTCCTGAAATCTCCTACCCCATCACCTTTCCCTATGCTTTCAATCCCCTACTTAACTAGGAAAACCACCAGCACCCAACGAGAACTCCTTCATCTTCAGCCCTCACCATCTACAAACTTTCCTGCATTTGGACCTATTCACTCTGTGGTAGCTTGGAGTTAGGTACCCTGGAAACACATGTTCTTAATCTGAATCCATTCTTGTGGGTGTGGACTCATTGTAAATAGGGCCTTTTGATGAGGTTACTTCAGTTAAGGTATAGCCCACCTCAATCAGGATGAGTCTTAATCCTATGACTGGAGGCCTTATAGAGAAGGCCACAGAGAGAGAAGTCACAGGGAGCAGCCAGAAGCTGCAAGTCAATGGACCCTGGAAGAGAAAGGAGAAGACACCACCATGTACATTGCCATGACACAGAAAATCCAAGGAACCCCAGTAGATATGGACCCCAGGAAGAAGAAGCAAGCCCCTAACCTCTGAAAACGTGACTCAATAAATGCCCATAGTTAAGCCAACCCATTGCATGGTATATGTTTTAGAAGCCAGGAAACTAAAACACACTTCCTTCCCTTTCTGCCCTAGCAAAGGGCTGACCCACCCTCCTATCCAAGGCTAATCTCCCTGCTTGTGCCCTGGATCCCATCTTCTGCCTTCTTCTCCTCAAGATTCTACCTCTGTCAAATATCTTTTCCTCCTATCTTTAAACTTGTCCTCTCTACTGGTGCTCTCCTTTTAATATATAAAAATGCTCCTTCTATACTTTTAAAAACAGACACACATGCAAACAAATCAAAGCCCTCCAGAGTTCTCCTGAGCTCCATATTTCCTTCTAGCTCCTGTGATCTCTCTCCTTTTCACTGCTAAATAGAAAGAGAAATCTCTATTCAGTGACACTGCAAGTACAGCTCACCATAACTGCCCCTACCACTCAAAACACTTCCACTCCTCTCCCCACAATTTCTTTGAACCTATTCTTGTTAAGGTCACCAAGTCATTCATTCTACAAATAGATATTGAGTTCCTACTATGTGTCCAACACTGATATAGGCACTTGGATTATATCAGTGAGTAAAACAAAGATCACTGCCCTCATGGAGCTTCCATTCTAGCAGGGGAGACAGACTGAAAATCAATAAATACAATTAAAAAACTAGACTATACCATATAAGTGCTTCAGAAAAGAGAAAGTGAAAAGCAGAGTAAGGGGATGTGTGGGAAGAAGTAGGCAGGGTGCAATTTTAAACAGAATGGTCAGCTTAGAGGAAGGCCCCAGAGTGGGGGTGTCATAGCTGGAAGGTCAGTGACAATGACCTCCCTTATTGACAAATACTATCAGCAGTTCTGTCCTCCTCTTACCTATCCTCTCTCTGACCGGTGACTGCTTCCTCTTCCTTTAAACTCTCTTTCACCTTAGCCTTGTTTATATCACTGTCATCTATTTTACATCCCACCTCTTACATCATGTCCCAATCTCTTTCAGAAGCCGGTCATCCTCTGTTTGTTCCTATGACAGTCATTAGGGATCTTCACATATTCTATCTCTCTTTAACCTGGATACACAGTAAGATCACCCTTCCCTACCCCTTTTGATTGTAGACATGGTGTCTATGTGACTTTAGCCAATGAAATGTCAGCAGAAGGGACATATGTCATTTTCAGGTTGAAGCTTCAAGAGCCAGCGTGTGATTTACCACAACTTCTTTTCCCTGCCTGAAAAATGGAGACAATAACAGACCTACCTCATTAAGTGGCTGTAAGTGAATAGTCACCAAGTATTTTTAAGAGCTTGATGTACGATGAATAATATGTATGCATTGATGTACATTTTATATAATAATAATTCTTGCATTGGGGTTCTTGTAATAATTAAATAAGATAATCCATGTCAAGCTCTTAGCATGAGGCGTATGGTACATGCACATGTGGTCTGGCTTCAAAGGCTGTGCACTTACCATTCACTAGGCTCCTCTCAGTGACACTCCCCTATAGGAAATCATAGAAACTTGTGTTAAGATGGAGATTCCATCAACTCATGATGAACAGAAGTCCCCTACTCAACCTCAATGAACACAGTAGCATGAGCAAGAAATATACTTTTTCTTGCATTAAGGCAATGTGATTTGGGGTTTGCTTGTTACTGCCATTAACCTAGTTAATTCTGACTGATACATCTTCCTAACTGTTGGTGTTATCCTGGAGACCATCCCCAGGTCTACGTTCCACTAACTCTCCCTGGTTGACCTCATCCAAGCACCTGACTACAACCACCACCAATATATTGGTAACTTAAATACAGATCTCCAACCCTCCGCTCTCCTGAGTGCCTTACTAGTATATCTAACCACATACTGGATAGCTCTACTCAGTTATCATCCTGGCCCCTAAAACCCAGTAATTCTAAAAATAACTTTTTCCTCTCCATTCAGTTTTTTTGTCTGAGTGAAAGTCATCCTTCTCCATCTAGACACCCAAGCCAAGGCAACTTAAGCTCCTCCCTTCTTCATTCATCCCCCATGTGTATGTCTAACCAACTCAGACACAGTACTGTAGAT
Source organism: Tolypeutes matacus (assembly GCA_026826555.1). Classification (NCBI taxonomy): domain Eukaryota; kingdom Metazoa; phylum Chordata; class Mammalia; order Cingulata; family Chlamyphoridae; genus Tolypeutes; species Tolypeutes matacus. The sequence goes on along the minus strand of JAKSZT010036119.1, from coordinate 29,470,949 downwards.
TTCTTCTGTCTCTCTCTCATATATGTCATTGCTCTAATCTTACTGCCCAAGTTCAAGCCTTTATCATATACACTAAAATACACAGGTCAGGAGTAGCTGCTCTCCCTGCTTCCTATGGTCTCCCTCCAATTGATTCCCCACTCGACAGCAGAGGGTTCTTTCAAGAATGCAAATATGATCATTCCACTTTCCTCCTTTAAAGCCTAACCTAGCTCCTTCTCCTCAGCTCTCCAGACAAAGCTGGATCTCTTTATCCTGCCCTCGCAGATGCTATTATCCAAGCTCCTGCCAACCTTTTGAACCTCAGCCTTTTCCTTTTCCTTTAGCCCCACCAAATTACTCACAGTCTCTCAAAAGCAGATGCTAGCTGTTCAGTATTATTGTTTATAGCAGTAGCAGCAGCAGTAGGGGTAATGTTATAGCTCTTATCACGCTACACTAGAAGCTCGGATTTATTTACTGATCTCTTTCAATAGACCATAAACTCCTGGATGACAAATCTTTAGTCTCGTTCATCTTTGTACTGTCAGTACCTAGTACTGCACTTAAAACATAGAAGACAGTCTGTTAATGTTGGCTAAATGACTGAATGGCTGGCTGAATAAATGAATTAATGAATACATATGTACACACATACATAAAAGAGATAAAAGAATCTTTTACTTCAAAGAAAAGACTTGCACTTCTTTCCTACACCAGATACAGAGATACACAGAAAGTGCAATTCAGAGCAGACATTATTTCCATTTTCATCTTATTCTATAGCCATATTCTATTGCCTCATTCCTACAAGCTGCACTGCCAAAAACATTCTGAGAGGGCTTATCAGCTAAGCAAAAAGTCATAACATTCCTAAATTTTCTCCTATGCCTTAGTTTAAAAACCTACAGCTTAACCATGGAAAAGCCAAAAGAAAAATTTATATTGATTATAGAAAGGGAAGTTCTTACGGGTGTCAAGACAGAACAAAGAAAATAGCAAAAGTTTAATCCAAAGAGTTCCCAAGTGAGAGATAAAATCAGGGGAGAGATATGCAAAACAGCCTTTTTTCAATCTTTAGACTTTCCCATCTTCTTTCTTTTGCTTATTTTCCTTCTTTAACTTACTGATTAAACTATCAAAAATGTGTTTTTATCCATCTTAAGTGACATTTATAGCAATGTAAGAGGGTAAATATCAAATGGATTATTTTCAGTCAAATAAATGTGCAAAAAAAGATTTTACACATGCTTTGATTATGGAATATTTGACATGCAGAGCACAATGGCGAACCTAGCTTTAAAGAAAACAGAAAGAGCTTCAAGCTAAACTTGGTTCTAACCTTCAAGGATCAGCTTTTTTAAGAAATCTGCACAGTGTTCCATATCTGTCAATGTATTGGTTAGAGGATTAATCTTGAGCTGCTTCCCAAGGAAATTTCGGCACGTTATCTTTAAAAAGATGGAAACAAATATTACTTTGGTAGTTATAACTAAAAACTTGGGTTATGTTTATCTCATTTTGCATTTATCAAAATAAAGACATACAAAACGATGCTACAAATCAAAGCTGGCAGAGTTGCATTCAATCATGAACAACTTTCAGAAAGAAAAAGGGCTCCATAATTTTTCATGATTCTTTTGTACCACACAGCTGGAAAAGCATTAGGCAAATTATGTAGAGCAATTACAGTATGATTTTCCAATATTCTATAAATTCACTGGACTAAATATATCTTACATTTTCTAAGTAGAAACATTTAAAATATAAGCTGCTTTTTCAGTGAACAATTTTTCTACCCTACTTATGATTAATGCAATTTAAACTTCCCTGGTGAAGTTTTTCAGACTAATGTCCTCTGTTGTATTTTGACAATTTCTTCTCCAATAAGATATTTGAATCCTTAACAGCTCCAAGACCTCTTTCTCTCCACTTCCCCACAACCACTCCTAATAACCTATGTCTCGAAATACAGCTCTCCTTGAACCCCAGTCTTCAATGCTTCCTCATTATGTCCCTTGTGGATACTTCTATAATGAGATAAAAACATAGTCTACTAAAATGGAAATTCTTTACCACAACCTAATAAGGCCCTTCTTGCCTGTTCCCTTCGCACTTCTCCAGCTTTGTTACACAAATTTTACTGAACACCTATTATGTGCCAGCCACTGTTCCAAACTTGAGGGGATGATATAGCAAAGAACAAAGTAAACAGAAATCCCTATTCTTATGGAACTTACATTCTAATGGGGTTAGAGAACTAATAAACAAAATAGACAAGTATATTATATATAGTATATTAAAGTTATAAATGCTGTAAAGAGAAATAGAGCAAAGAGGCATATAATTTTAAATAAAGTAGTAGGAAAGGCATCACAGAGAACACCATTTAGGAAAGACTGGAAAAGGTGAGGGGGCAAAAACCGCAGGGGAGGAGCATTCTGGAAGGGAACAACAGCAAAGGCAAAGACCCTGAGATGGGAACAACGCAAAGAACGGTGAGGCTGAAGCCTGCAGGGGAGTTATAGATGATTTCCTAGAGGTGACGGGCATAAATCATGTGGGGGCATTAATAATACTCCATGATAAGGATGTTCACTTTAACTCAGAACATATGGGAAGATTTTCCAGGCTTTAAGCAGAGGAGTGACATGGTCTGACTTGGGCTTTCTGTCTACTACATAGAGAATTGACTTCAGGCTGGGTAGAAGGAGGCAGGGGGTTGGAAGCAAGCAGACTAATTAAACAGTCATTGCAATAATCCAAACAAATATAATATGAGCTTGGATCAGAGCAGAAGTGGTGGAGATGGTGGGAAGTGGTTGAATTTGGGTCATAGTTTTAAGGTAGAGACAACAGGATTTGGTGACCAGTTTGACCAACTGCAATGAAATGAAAGCAAGAGGGATGTCTCCAAGGCATCTACCTGAGCCTCTGTAAGGAGGAAATTGTTATTAATTGATGTAGGGAAGGATGGTGGGCAGAACAGGTTTCTCTGAGATGTATATCAAACTCTATTAGGTGATGTTGATTGGGCAGTATGATGGTTTTTGATATGTCAACTTAGCTAGACTAAACAATAAGGATGAAAGGGAGGGCAGTGGCCATTTTTTAATATACAGACACCTCCCAGTTACTCACTCAAACACTAATCTAGGTGTTTTTGCCTTGATAGGTTCCTTCTTCCATAAAAAAAAAAAAAAAAAAAAAATGTTAATTATATTTTACGACTGTGTTAGTATAAAGACACACATATTAATATTATAATTTAAAACATTTTCTTTGACATAGAAGTTCATTTTTAGTCTGATTTGCAAAGAAATTAAAACGTTTTCATCAGCTCCTGAAAATATTGTGGGCCCTAGGCACCGTGCCTGCTGTACCTAAGGATATGCCAAGTATGACCTGCCTATAAACTTCTCATGGGCAGAGATTTAATTTTTTTTTTCTTTCTTTCTTTCTCATTGTCTGCACATTGTCTGCTTGTTTTTTCTTTAAGAGGCACTAGGAACCAAACCGAGACCTCCCATATGGAAGGCGGGCACTCAACTGCTTAAGCCATATCCACTCCCCAGGACTCAATTTTGTTAACCCTATACCTGGAAAACACTGGGACATATTAAGCTCTCAATAAAATTTGTTGATTTGAATGCTAAATTCCTGTGTGAAAATAACATTTACATTAATTATCAGATTCATGCATTTTTGGATTTGACAACATGGGCTACTATGCCATCACTACTACATGAATAATAAAACCAGAGACTTACCTTCTCTTCATTATCAACCTCATACCTTGCACAAGGTTGTTTGGTAATATCTGGGCCCTTGAACTTCTGTATTCTTAGAAGAAGCTGACGTTGAGCATATACCAGGAGAGGTGTCACTTGCTCTGTGTACCTCTCACTAGATAAGAGTGAGGAATATATATTAAAAACCAAATATTAGTTTAAAACACATTTTTTAAATGAATGTTACTTTTAATTACCCCTTACAGAAATACTTACTGTGAAATTTCATTGAACTGAATGGCAAGAGATACTAGTGTTTCCCATTTCTCCACTTGATATAAAGATTCCAAAGATTTTAATATAAAGCCATGGATCCATTTCAAATCAACCACATTTACATCATCCAAAGGATTCTCAAAATTAAAGCTAGAACCACCATTATCATTTTTAATATTTCCATAACAACTTGGAACACTGAACTCTCCTTTATCTTCAATAATCTGTAAATAGCACATTGATAACAAATTTGTGTAATTTCAGATTTCACTACACATTTTTTTCCTGAAAACTGAATGTGACGTAAAAATGTAACATGGAAAAGAAATGAACACAAAAGAAAATATTTTAATAGGTATTTATTATGAAAATCAAATCTTGATAATTTAAGGCTAACCAATAGAACTTTCTGTGATGATGGAAATGTGCTATATCTGTGCATACTAGAATACAAAATAATATAATTATATATATATAAAATACAATATGGCTACTCTATTAGCTCAGATTGAAGTCTATACTTCTTGGTATACAGTCACTATCTACCTAAGTAAGGATATTAAGCCACTAAGATCAAGTTTTGAGTAAAAACAGGTTTTAACACATACAAATAATTACTATTCCTAATACAATAGTTACCTTAGTCAAGTTTTAGAATAATATGTCCAATTCTTTATTGCAAAGGTTAAACCTACAGAAGAAAAAATCTTCTAGAAGATCCTCTTTTTTGCCTAGTCAAAGAGTAACTATGTAACTATCATGTTCATTTCAGGTAAGTCCTGTATGCATTTGTGTATACCCCCTGGGAATTCCTGAGGCAAAGCAAAAGCATCTTAGATTCCCCTAAGGACCAGGCCTAAAAGACTACTGAGTAACTCAAGCCTAGTTGCTCCCATCCCAGCTTCACTAGTAGGTCATACTCCCTGTATCAGTCAGAGTTCTCCAGAGAAACAGAAATAACAGGAGATACCTATATTCAGAAATTTAAGAGACTTATTTTATTTTAAGGAGTTGGTTCACACGATCGTGGGGGCTGACAAATTTGAAACGTGTAGGGCAAGCCAGCAGGCTGGAAATTCCAGCAAGAGTTAATGTTTCAGTATTACATGCGAAATCTGTGTGTGTGTGTGTGTGTGTGGGTGTGTGTGTGTGTAGGCTGGAAAATCAGATGAGAGTTGACGTGGTAGTCTTCAGGCAGAATTTCTTCTGGATTAGGGCCCATCCTAATCCAGTTTGGACTAATCTTAACTAATCACATCTTCGAAGACCCTATTTCCAAATAAGGTCACATTCAGGGGATCAGGGGTTTAGCACCTGCACAACTCTTTTGGGGAGGACACAATTCAACCCATAACACCCCCTCACTAACCCATGCATAAGGGGTGGCAACTATCAACAAAAGTAGAGAATAAAAATCCCCTCTAGCAAGATTTATCATCCTTGAAGTTGGAGGAGACCTTGGAAGTCATCTGGCTATGAAATGCATTTTGCAGACCTGAAGTCATATTGTTTAGATGTGAATAATGGCTCTGGTAATTATTATCTATGTGAATTTTCCTTCTTAGCACAGCACCTGGCACATGATAAATGCTCAATAAAGGGTAGTTGCCATTTTACTGATGTTATAAACTCAATCCCTGTAACCCACTGACTCTACACTAAGACTTCCAGCAGCACAGATCTGTGTAAAGGGGTATCTCCATTTCCTTGGCCTGTGGATGGACTTCACACACAGAGGAACACCCACAGCCTTTACTCACTCCTCATGGTGAGTACAGAAGAGGAAGCCAAACCTGTTCCACTCAACCCTTCCTGCCTAAGAGCCTGTCTGCCTATTGGATCACACACTCTTTCTCCTGTTCTGGGTAAGCATCCTGGGCCAGGCTCTATCCCTGGTGGTGGGGGGTGGGGGTGGGGAGGGAATCTGCTATCAGTTAGTTCTGTTTATGGCTGGGGGTAACTTTATTTCTCAGGTGAAGGTTAAGGAAGGCCATGCTGTTTCCTATATCTTCCTTTGTAGATTTCATCAATAATTAAGCTAACATTATATCTCCAACTATCTAATTCAGTGTCATCTTTCAATTGATTCTAACTCCAGAAAGGGGGGGAAAGGGTATTATCTATTAATCTCCTAAAATCCTGCAATTTCTGAATACATAGAGAAATAGACAAAGACTGACATTTGGAGATCAAAATAGCATAAAGAGATTGAAGCTTCTGGTATAGCCAAGTTTTTAAGACTTAGTAAGTCTGGGCCATGTATAATTTTTAAAATCTTTTTTGATTAAAGAAGATTTCAAACACATACAAAAGTGGAGAAAATAATATAATGGAGCCCAATGTACCCAGCTTCAATAATTATCAACTCTTGAGATTTACTTTGTTTCATCTAAACCCACACCCATTCCCCCATTATTTTGAGCCAACAAGCATTTATTGGCTCACAGTTTGGAGGCCACAAGTCCAATAACAAGATTTGAGCAAGACTTGCTTCTCTCAGAAGACTGTAGCATTCTGGTGCTGGCTGCCAGCAAACCTTGGGGTTCCTTAGCTTTCCCATCATTTGGATGTCCTCTCTTTTCTTCCGCTCTTCAAGTTTTTTGTTGACTTTTGGCTTCTGGCTATTTATAAAGCTGCCAGTAATCTGAATTAAGACCTACCCCCATTCAGTTGGGCCACTCCTTAGCTAAAAATAACATCTTCAAGAGATCCTATTTACAATGGGTTCACACCCACAGGAATGCAGATTAAGAATTAAGAACATGTCTAAACTGGAGTACATAATTCAATTAAGAACATGTCTAAACTGGAGTACATAATTCAATCTACCATGCTATCTGAGAAAAAAATTAACAAAAATTCCTAAAATCATGAATTGAATAATTACATTAAAGAGTCAATATTCACATTTCCCTGATTGTCATATAAATTTATTTTTTAGAGTGAGTTAGCTAAAATAGGATCAAAATAATGTCCAAACATTGTAATTCGTTCTCTTAAGTCTTTTTTAATCTATAGGTTCTATCTCCTCTTTCTTTACTTCAATTTTTTGTTGGAAAAAAACAGGTTATCCAACCTATAGCAGTCTGGATTTTGCTGATTGCATTCCCATTCTTTCATTTAACCAGTTCCTCTCTCCCCTGCATTTCCTGGGAATTTTTAGTTAGATCTAAACATTGGATTTGATTCAGGTTTGATATACTATTTTTCTGGCAGGAATCCTTCATAAGTGCTGTCTGTCTACCTATCAATTCATTTGGAATTGCAAAATCCTGATATTTTAATGCCAACATTCTTTCTTCATTTATTACTGGCACACTTGTATAAAAGAAAAATTTTCTTCATTAACAATTTGCTTACCATCAGGTATAATTCGTATGGTAAAGGTAATCAGCCTTTTCTGCAAAGAGCCCAATTTCCTTTGGTGAGAAATAGTTTCTAGAGACCACAATCTGGGTACTAGGAATTGCCATTTCTTTTTGAGCCTTTTGCTTTGCTTTGACACCTTTGTGAAAAAAATTAGCTGGCTATATGAATAAGTCTATTTTTAGGTTCTTTATTTGTTGAGTTGATATATTTCTCTCTGTACGTCAATATCATAGTATCTTAATTATCATAGTTTTAATAAGCCTTGATATCAGGTAGCGTGAGTCTTCCAACTTTGCTTTTCTTTTTCAAGATTGTTTTGGCCATTTACATTTCTTTGCATTAGCCTATAAATTTTAAAATCAATGATCAATTTCTACAAAAAAAAATGTCTATTTGGATTTTCATTGGGATTTCACTGAATCAATATATCAAGTTAGGAATAATTGCTATCTTCATAATATTAAGTCTTCAAGGTCTTGAACGTTTACTTAGGTCTTCTTTAATTTTTTCTATCAATATTTTATAGTTTTCAGTATAGAAATCTATAACTTGCATTAGATATACCCATAGGTATTGGGTAGTTTGCTGATATTTTAAATGGTATTTTAAAATTTAATTTTCTAATTGTTTTCTGCTAATGTATAGGAATACAATTTACTTTTGTATATTGAGTTCATATTCCACTAATTTGCTTATTAGTTCTAGTAATTGCTTTATAGTTTCCTTAGGATTCTCTAAGTAAAATATCATATTATTACCCAAATAAAAACAGCTTTGCTTCTTCCTTTCTAATCTGTGTACCTTTTGTTTCTTTCTCTTGCCTTGTTGCACTGGCTAGGACCTCTGGCATGACGTTGAATAAAAAGTGGTATGAGCAGACATCTTTGCTTTGTTCCCAATTTTAGGGGAAGCACACAACATTTCCCCATTAAGTGTGAAGTTAGCTGTAGACACATTCTGGTTGAGAAACTTCTCCTGTCTTCCTAGTTTGCTGAGAGTTTTTAACATTAGTGGAAATTGGATTTTGTAAATGATTTGTTGCATCTATTGAGATGATCATATAATTTTTCTTCTTTATCCTGTTTGTAGGTGAATTGCCTTGACTGATTTTCAAATGCTAAAAGAATATTACAATTTCTAGGATAAACCCCTGTTGATCATCATTTGCATATGTGCATATTTTAATATTGTATATATCATTGGTAATTTTATATACTACTGGGATTGATTTGCTTATATTTCATTGATTTTTGTATCTATGTCCACGAGGGATATTTGTCTATACTTTTCTTGTTGATATCTCTATCAGGATTAAGCTGACCTTATTTCTAAAAAAAAAAAAAAAAATTATAAGGTTAAGTATTTCTTCCTTATACATTTGCTAGAATTCTCCAGTGAAATAATCTGGATCTGGAATTTTCTTTATGTGAAAGTTTTGATTATGAATTCAATTTCTTTAATATATTTAGAACTATTCATATTTTCTATTTCTTCTTTGTCAGGTTTGTTAAGTTGTGCTTTCCAATAAATTTGTCCATTTCATCTAAGTTGTCTAATTCACTAGTAAAAATTGATAACATTCCCTTATCTTCCTTTTTATATCTGTAGTGATAAATCTCTTTCTTTCTTTAATAATATTAGTGATTTGTGTTTTTCTCACTTTTGTTCTTCATCAGTGTTCCTAAGAGTATATTTATTTTAATTATCTTTTCAAAATATTAGCCTTCGACTATCCATTTGCTCTGTTTCCTTTTCTATCTAATTGATTTCTGCTCTTACTATTTCCTTCATTTCCTCCTATTATTTTCCTTCCTTCCTTTTGCTTACTTGGGATTTAATATGCTCTTCTTTGTCTAACTCTTATAAATGGACACATATAATTATATCTTTTTTCTTTTCTACTAAGCTTTTAAAACTATAAATTTCCCTCTAAACATTTTTTGACTCAGAAGATGACCCATCTTAGTGAATACACCATATGCACTTGGAAATAATATGTATTCTGCAGTTGTTGGGAGTACTGTTCTAGAAATACCAATTATATTGATCATGTTTAGTCTTGTATATCCTTTGTAATTTTATTGCCTAGTTGTTCTGTCAATTGACAGAATCTCCACCCTCAATTGTGGATTTATATATTTTTCCCTTTAGTTCTATGAGTTCTGTTTTATGTATTTTGAATGTGTTATTAGGTACATACACATTTATAATTGGTATGTCTTCCTGAACACTTGAACCTTTTCTCATTATGAAATATCCCTCTTTATCTCTAGTAATACTCACTGACTATTTTATGTAATATTAATATAACTTCTCCAGCTTATGTTTACTGTTTTCATGGTATATCTCTTTCCATTTTTAATCTGTTTCTTTATATTCAAAATGCTTTGCTTGTAGACAGCATACAATTATGTCTTCCTTTTTCATCCAGTCAGGCAATCTGCCTTTCAATTGGAGTGTTTAGTCCATTTATATTTAATATAATTATTTATATGATTGAATTAGGTTTACTAATGGAAATTTGTTATCTCTTTGTCCTGTTTTTTGTTCTTCTGTTCCTTCTTTCCTGCCTTCTTTCAACTTAATTATTACTTAGCATCTCATTTCATTGGCTTTTTAGCTATATCTCTTTTTTTAGTAGTTATCCTAGGGATTATAAAATGTATCATTAACTTATCACATTCCACTTAAGTTAATATTGTGCCACTTTATATAAAGTGTAAAATACAACAGTCTAATTCTATTTATATGCCCTTTTGTGTTATTGTTGCCATATATTTTACTTCTAGAAATGTTACAAACCCCACAATACAATTTTAATAGAAATATCCTTGTCAATATGTTTATGTGCTTACAAATTTTCAATGTGTTTAAACTATTTTATGTTTGCATTTTTAAATTTTCTATCCATGCTTTAAACTACAATGTGGTTGATTTAAAATGGCTGCAAATTTTACTAGACCTGGAGTAACAGAATAGGGACTGAAAATCAGGAGACTAAACATCATCTGAAAAGCTATGTGATCTCTCTTAGGGACTGTTTCTCTGTCAAAAAGATTATTGTAAGGATTAAATGCCTTAAGGTTACTTTATTTAGAAAATGGAGCAAGATTGTTGTGAGGATAAAATGCACTAAGGTTACTTTATTTAGAAAATGGAGCTCAGTAAATGTTTCTTTCCATTCCCTTTAAGAAGTTGAATTTTCAAGCTAAAATATTTTAATGAACATCAATGCATGTTGTGTATTGTAAACCACATAATGAAATGCAAATTAAGTACAAATCAAATAGGAACTCAAGAAAAATTAATTTCTACTTATTCCAAGCTATGCGGTTAAAAAAAAAAAAAAATGTTTTTAACCTAAATACAATAAAATTAATTACCAAAATGCCCTTACCTTAACAGATTTGTTATTTTGTAGTTCTATTAACATGTCAATAAGTAATTCTGCTCCTAAATAGAATGGTAAAACAGTGATGCAGAGGAAACCATCCTGGCTAACAGGAAATGATTTATAAAGATCCACTGCTTGTTGAAGAAGTATTTGTAGCTCTTGAGTAAAGTTCCAAAAGGTCCGACAGCAGTTCTGAAGCAGAGTCCAATAGCCGCCACGATGAGCCAGAACCTAAGACAAAGGCATCATTCAAGCAATTCTAAAGTTCCAAAAGTTACAGCTCTCTGAACAACTTCATTCTTCTGAAAATATTGTGTCAATAATAAAAATAACTAACACCATTTATTATGTGCCACTATGTGCTAGACACTGTGTTAAGGCATTTACATGCATCATCTCATTTAACTCTAACAATATGCCTATGAAGTAAGTATGCACTAGTATTATACCCAATTTACAGATGAGGAAATTGAAGCATGGAGGTAACTTGCCCAAGGTCATAAGTCTACTAAGTGGTGAGCTAGGATTTGCATACCAGCAGTCTGACTCCAAAGCTCCCATGCTCTAAGTGCTGGGGACACAACAGTGAGCAAGGGAACTGAGGTCTGCTCTCATGCTGCTTAAATTTTAGTAGGGGAGACAAACACTAGAAAACTAGACAAATAAAAACATAATTTCAGGGAATAATAAGTGCTGCACAGAAAAGTAAAGCAAAAACTGGGCCAGAAGCTGACAGGGGGTGAGAGGACGTGTTCTCTTAGATGGGGCAGTCAGCAAGGAAGTCTTCTCTGAGGAGGTGACATTGGCACAGAGACCTTAATGACAAGTTGAGCGAGTCATGGGAAGGTTGGGAGCAAGTCATGGGAAGGAGAGCATTTGAGGCTGATGGACCAGGAAGTGCAAATGATGGATGGTAAAACTGAAGGCTGAAAAGGGAACAGGCTTAGTGCTTTCAAGATTGGAGAGGTGGGAGTGGGCTGAGTGACAGCAAGAGTAAGAGGGGCTAAATTCAGAGATGTGAGCAGGGTGTGACTCCTGTAGGGCCCTGAAGCTGGTGGAAAGCTCATGGTCAAGGAGAACGATGGGGGTTTAGTTTACTTTTTTAAAAAAATATCTCTCTGTCCCATCCGTGGAGGAGATGGGAACTTAACTGTTTTCTTTCATGGCTACAAAGGATAGATGCAAATATTTCCTCTCACCTCTTGAGTGATCTGAAGCTTATGCCAATCCTGCCATGAGAAAAAGAAAACTAATTTCTTAGTAACTAATGACCTCAATTCTGAGTGTAATAGGCTGTCGGGCAATGTAAAACATGAAAATGAGAGAAAAGCATTTTGGAGAAGATACAAGTGGCCTGTGGAAGCAGGAGATTGGGGGTGGGGTGGGGTGGGGGCTCAGAGCAGGGCCTTCCTGTGGCCTAGAAAGACCTTCCCCTGTGCTATGGTTACCAGAACAATATGCAGGAGGGAGCAAGACCTCAGAGAGGAACCACTGGCGTCACCGGAGTACAACAAATCCCAAGTGTCTAAACAATCACAGAGACTGTGTGGATAGAGAAAAAAGCCACCTCAGCTCCGAATGGATGGACAACGGATGACTGAAGGAGCTTACCTTCTCTCCCGACACCTTGACTCTGCATAAGACCTCCATATGAGGCAGGTGACCCTAAAAATGCCTGAGGCTAAACCAGCAAGATAAGATCTCAGAATTAAAACTAAAATTATATATAGTGATTAAATAAGTGCAATATGTCATGCATGTCTGGGTTCATAGACTGAGTTTTATGTCCACTTTACATGAGCAAATAAGAAAGACCACCTTACCATTGCTCTCCTGCAATATACAAAGATTTTTGTAAAATGTTCCAATAGACCCAAATGTGGTACTCGATCCTTTTCTTTAGCACTAAGACCTGACTGAGAGTCTGGGTCATAAACTGTACTTGTCTTGAAAACACCTTCTTCATTCATTTTGGAATTACTAAATGTCAAAAATTCACCAGCCTCTGCAGTACAAAAATAAGATGTAATGTTACTAAGTGTCAAATGAGTAGTTCAGATTAAAAGTGCTATATAAATTTGGAGAAAGGGCAGGATTATCACAGACTTAATGAGCCAGGGAGAGCTATAGAGGAAGAGGCACTTATATTAGGTCTTAAAGGATGGACACGGCTGTACTATTGGGGATTGCTCAAAGTACAGAATAGGCTGGGTGACTCTTTTTGTACCTGCTTGCATCAGTGTGTTTGAAAGAATTTGTTCTGGTTCCCTTCCACTAAAACATAAAACTTGATAGCAAGGCCTCACATCTTGAGCCACTGGATTTCTACCAATATTTAACAAAAGAACATTATAATTGCTCAATGGCCAAATTGGTTTACGTCAGAACATAACATAGATATTTCCAAATATATAGGATGATACCATAAAAATATAGAAAAATTTTAAAAGAATAAACAAGAATTTCCTGCAAAATATCACACTCAGTTGAATTTCTGGGTCTTTGGAAAATGGTGTATATACCACTGTGTGTCTGTGACATATACATGTGTGTGTGTTGTGTTTGTGAATTAAAATGTAGAGGCAATTTAAAAGTATATTAATGTATATATGTTACCTGGTGGTAAGTTGGCCTTTCTTTTTTTAGCTTCATGAAGGAAATCAAGCATTGCCTTATAATTTTCTACAGTCAATTTTCCTGTTGGTAATACTGTTCCTGAATTATACAGTGAGAATATATTAGGATCAAATGATCGGAAACTGTAAGGAGAAAAAAAAAATCACATTTAAAAAACAATATAAGCAAAATTGAATTAAACCTGTCAAATACAATCTGGTTTTATTTTTTAAACATTTGTAACTTATTGCTCTCAAATTTTGAATCAAAGTATTTGACACTTAACCAAAACTAAACACCTTCCCATTGATGTTTAAAATTATACAATGTAACTTAACTCTTGGGGATTTTAACATCATATCTATTTCCCTGAGAAAGTCCTTGAAAATGGGAATGAAAAGCCTGTACTCACTTGATAAGCTCTGAAACAGTAATTTATGTCAAATTAAAACCACCTGATTTAAACACAACTCAATGAAGCTGCCTACCAAATGGAACAATGCATCCATGATCATTGTTATTTCCTTTTTAAAATAAGGCCTAAGCAAGCAATCACAAAACACAAAAAAATAGTGAATATATATAACAGTTTTAATAAAATCAAATTTAGCACCAAGTGTTTACCGTAACACAAAGTCATTGTCTCACTGTACTGCCTAGTAATCATGGATGAATGGTCATGTACATAACAAAGCTTGGAGAAAACTTCTCAGTGCTCAGAGGACAGTAAGGAAGTCTGTCTGGTCTGAACCTCTTGCCCTGTTGTGGCCCCATGAACCCGCCCTGTTAGTCATTCAAGCACCTGCAAGGCAGGTCTTGTATAGCCCATCTAGCAAAGGAATCTATCTGAAGACATCTTTGCGAAGCTTCACTCTGGTTGAGATTTCTCCAAGATACTGGAGAAACAGAAACTGGGGAAAAGGTCTTGTGGATAGTAACCCTCATTTTTCCTCACTGGATTACTGGAATAAAAACTGTCTTAATTCATATCCCTGTCTCAAATCTTTCCTCCCTTCAAACCATTTGATATGTTGCTGTCAGAGAAACTTCTCATGGCCCTTCTCAAAAACACTCATTAGTCTCCCAATGAATATAAAATTAAGTTCAGATTTAATAGGCATTTCAGGCCTTCCCTAATCTGTACTGAACTATTTTTCTAATGATTTCCTACCACTCTTTTTCACAGGTCCTAGATTCCTGTCAGATTGTTTGTGGTTATTATCCTCTATTTCCAAGCTGGACTTTGATTCATGTTCTTCCAACCATACAATTTCCCAATCTGCACATACCTAAATCTTGCCTATCCATTAAGACCCAAGGCAAGGGCTCCAACCCTGTGAAGCTTTTCTTCTTTGTCTCAGCTGGAAAACCCTCCATCCCAGGAACAAAGAAGACTCTATGTGTTCTTCACTTTCTACCACTAACTATAAATATTTGTGAACATTTCTGATCTACTCTACCAGACTATAATTGGTAGATCCTGTTCATCTTTGTATGCCTGTTGTGGGTTGAACTGTGTACCCCAAAAGATAGGTTATAGGTCCGTGTGAGAGTGACCTTACTTGGAAATAGAGAGTTTGTAAATGTAATCAAGTTAAGGTGAGGTCATGGTGGATTAGGGCCAATATGACTGGTGTCCTCACAAGAAGAGGGAAATTTGGACACACAGAGAGACATGGGGTTAATGCCATGTGACGGCAGAGGCAGAGATCAGGGCGAGGCAGCTATATGCCGAGGTTATGCCAAGGACTGCCAACAACTACTGGAAGTTAAAAGAGGCAAGGAAGGATTCTTCCCTGCAGCCTTCAGATGTAACATGACCCTGGCACCTTGATTTTGGACTTCTAGCCTCCAGTACTATGAAAGAATACATTGCAGATGTTTTAAGCCACCCAGATTGTGGTACTTTGTTACACAGCCTCAAAACACTAATACGAAGCTCAGTGCCTTGCATCTAATAGGTACAAATGGTTTTCAAGGGATCACTCTGTCTTTTAATGGTTGTATAGTACTCCATATTATGTATTTATCTTCAATTATTTTTATCTCCCATAGCACTTAGCCTAAAGATACTACATAAGAGCTTAAAACTGTCTATTGAATTAATGAGAGTACACATTGTATGAGAAAATACGATCTTTGTTTATAGAGACTTAGAATATACTTCTTAAGAAATACAGTTTTGCCTAATGACTACGAATATCTGTAGTTATTATGCAATTCCTATTAAATTTCTCTTGGAATTAACACTTTAGCCTTGCACTGCAAGCTATATTAATAAACATATTAAGACATATGCAATTTAGTACCTCCTAATTTGTTTATCTCCTTGTGTTTATCTAAGTGTTTATCCTAAGTGTTTATCTCCTTGTTTCAGAAAGATCCCAAGATAAGAAATTAGGAAATACAATAACAGACAGTATAAAGATAAAGGGACCCTGTAAACCTCTTTTAGGTTATTATCAACATGAAAGCCTTACACATACAAATACAATCCATGTTCGTGGAACTAAAACAGTATTACTTGATGGTAATATACTATACCTGACCATTGTGTGTGAAGCGCTCACTTTCATCTTTGTACGCTCCCCTAGCTTTATTAGAAGCAGGTTAAAATGTGCGCTTGCCAGATACAGGTTCATCTGAGATCTCCAGGGCATCTCCTCAAGAAATATTTGATGGAACCTCTTTCTTTTGACGTGATTGAATATTAGAGGGTTAAAGGTTTCCACTAGGAACCTGAATGCTGCCTTTCTAACGTCAGCCCTCTTATTTCTGCCAAAGGAGAAAGAAGTTTTCAAATTACACAAACTTCCACAAATTTAATAAAGAAGAATGATCCTAATTTTTAAAAAATACATCCAGAAAGCAGTTGTCCACCCTTACACAAATCATTCTGGCTTATTTATCATGTCCTTTCATATTTTTTGTGCTAAAAATATGAAATGGGAAAGTAAATATGACACAAAGAAAGGCTCTAGGGACAGAGACTATGCGTTACATTCAACTTTCTCTGATTTCTGTTTCCTAAACTCAAAACAGAGTTTTTTGTCCCATAACCAAAAGCCACTGAGATTAGACAACTAAATTATGACATAATGTTCACATTCATCAACTAATCTCAATATTAAATAAGGAAGTTATTTCTCTGTATTGTTTCTCAAGGAACAAAAATAAGGTTACAAAATTGTTCCTAATAGTAGCTAGACTATAGAGAAAATAAAACATTAGTCAACTATAGATTAAATAAAATTATTTCATTAATACATATTCAATATGACTTGGTAAAAATCCATTTTCAAATTTTAACTAATAATTCAGATTTTAAGTATAACATACACTCAATTAAAAAGAATTCATTCCTATCAAAACCTCAAAGTAGTCCAACTATTTATATAGCTACATAGTTACTTATATATATTTACTTCATTTCTTCAATATAGTTTATCACATTATTTTATTGTTCACATTGCTGCCCCATTGGTCAGTACCATTCTAACTGGTTTATATTGGAGGAGAAAAAAACAGATCCCAGTTGGTAAATTAAAGTACCTTGTTCACTTATATATTACTGTGTCTGAAAAATGAATTCACACACACATATACATACATAAAAAAGAGAAGGAAAAGCAGGAAGGAAGTCCAGAAGGAAGGGAGAGACATTTTTTTTGCTTCAAAGGAGCAGACATTTTGAGGAAGAAAGGAAGGAAGCAAGTTTTAGTTGTGTCTCACACATTTTGACATGTAGTGTTTACATTATCATTCAGTTCTAAATATTTCATATTTTGTTAATGATTTCCTTTTTAATCCAAGATTTTGAGGGCTTTTTGTTGTTTGGGTGTTTTAATAACACATTTGGATTCCCAACAAATGGGATTTTTAAAATAATGATATCTTGGAAATTAAAAATATGATTTCTAAAATAAAAATCAATCTTGTCCTTGAATAAGGAAGCCAAATTTCCTCAAAAGGCCAAGAAGAATTTGAAAGGATTAGCTGCATCTTCCCAGTCATTGAGGCCGAGATAGTTCAGGAATTCAGCAAAAGGAGAGGCTTCCTCCAGGTATCTTGGAGGATACCCAGCAGTCAGAGAGGAAGCTTGGGAAGAAACATAAGTATAAATGCTCTGTGATATGGAACCATTAGAGGAAGCAGATGAAACCTGAATTAGACAAATATTAAGAAGTCCTGAGGGGGGCGGATGTGGCTCAAATGGTTGGGCGTCCGTCTGCCATATGGAGGGACCTGGGTTCGATCCCCGGGACCTCCTGGTAAAATAAAAAATACATATTAAAAAAAAAAAAAAAAAAAAAAAAAAAAGAAGTCCCGAAACTACCTTCTGTGTAGTCTAGGCTCAAGCAAATCAGTTAATACATTGAGGTTAATGGAACCAAGATTCTCGTTATTAGGGAAAGGAGTACATAATCTGGAAAGGGAAAACACTGAAAGGTGCCATATGGTGTTGAATTGAAATCGAAGGGATCAGTCTGAACTTATCGTTTTAGATAGATAGAGATTTATACAGCTATATTTCTACAGATATTTACATAAAATATTTAAATAGATGGCAGGAAAAGAGATATATATAGACATATGGATATATTTATTTGGATTATATTTCTGCTGAGAGAGCCTAGAAGCAAAGACACATCAATAGCCCATAGATCTTAGATTCTAAATATCATTTTCCACTAAAAGGAACCAACTGATCCCAAGGTTGGGACAGGGAAAGCACAAGGTGAACATCTTGTGGTAAGTAAGAAGGAGTTAAAAAAAAAAACAAAAACATATGAGGTCAGCATGACATTGCAATGGTGAATACAGGCCATCATACATTTTGTCAAAACCTATAAAATTGTATGGGGAAGAGTGTAAACCATAATGTAAACTGTAGTCCACGGTTAGTAGCAATGCTTCAATATGTGTTCATCAATTATAACAAATGTACCACACTAATGAAAGATGTTGTTAATGTAGGAAAGAGGGGGGGGGGGAGGGGCGGCAGTGGGGTATATGGGAGTGCCCTATATTTTTGACGCAACATTTACGTAATCTCAAGCTTCTTTAAAAATAAAAAAAATATATTAAAAAAAAAAGCAGACTAAAATGGCTCCTGTTGGCCAAATCTGGAATCAAAACAAATGATAATTTTAATTTGAAAAAGGATATACACAAAAAACCTACCACCTTGAAAGCTTTCCCTCTGAACTGGCAATGAAACAAAGATGCCCACTAACATCACTTCTTTTCAACATTATATTGATGGTCATAGCCAGAGCAATAAAGCAAGAAAAAGGAAATAAATAGTATAAGCATTGGAAAGGAAGAATTAAGTTGGTAATTAATGACAATTTGATTTTATGTTTATAAAACCCAATATAAACCACAGATGAAGTATCATAAATAATCAATGAATTTCATTAAGCCAACTGACTACAAGGTTAATATAAAAAAGCAATTCCATTTCTATATGCCATAATACACAAACAACCAAAATGAAAGACCAAAAAGATATTATTTCCAAGTAGCTTCAAAAAAATCAAATCAAATACCTAACAATGAACCTAACAAATATATATAAGACCTATTCACAGAAAATAGCAATTATTATAAGGATAATTTTTAAATGTATAGAATTAAATGAGACTAAAAACAGTACCACATATTAAAATTGTAAGTTGCAACTAAACTAGCCATAAATGTTCATGTTTTCTGGATTTAGAACAATTACAACCAAATGCCAAGCAAGTTCCTTGTATTTTTAAATAATCATTGTAATTTCTATTTTGTTCTATTAATTATTTCTAAATGTCTATTTAATATTTTAATGTAGTGGATCTCTTTTATCTTTTTTAAATTAATTTCTATCTTAATCCCATTGTTGTAAGAAAATGTAGTGTGTATGATTCCGATTCTTTGAAATTTCTTGAGACTTGTTTTATAAGCTATGCCAAAGAACACATAAATGTTCTATGTGTATATAAAAACAATAGATATTCTCCAGTTTGGGCTATTCTTGACCCCTTTTCTCATAAATTTAGAATAAGCTTGCCAATTTCCACCAAAAATAAATTTCAAAATTAAATGAGGTAAACATCCTACTCTAAAGATTAGAAAAAGAACAAATGAATTAACCCAAAGAAAGTATCCAATAGAAATGAAAAACATATGTCCTACAAAAACTAGTACATGAATATTCACAGCAATATTATTCATAATAACCAAAAAGTATTAAACAACCCAAATGTCCATCAATTGATGAACAGATACATAAATCATGGTATATATCCATACAATGGAACATTATTCAGCAATAAAAAATATGAAGAACCGATATATGTAACAACATGGATGAACTTAGAAAACATTATGCTAAGTAAAAGAATCCAGTCACAATAGACCAAATATTGTATCCATTTATATGAAATGTCCAGAATAGGCCAATCTATAGAGACAGAAAGATTAGTAGTTGCTTAGGGGTGGGAGCGATGGGAAGAGGTAGTTTGGGGAGTGACAGCTACAGAGTGCAGGATTTCTTTTAGGGCTAATGAAAATGTTCTAAAATTGACTGTGGTGATAGTAGCACAACTCTGTAAAAATACTAAAAATCATTGAATTGTACACTTTAAATGAGTGAATTTTATGGTATATGAAATATATCTCAATAAAGCTTTTTTTATAAAAAAAAAAAAGGTAGGAGGTAATAAATAAAAAAGCAGAAAATATGAAAAAGAAACAAACACAATCGTATCAATGAAGAAAAAAGCTGGTTCTTTGAGAAGACTAAAAAAAAAAAAAAAAAGACAAAATCCCAGCAAGACAAATTACAAAATGAGAGAAAACAAAAATTAATAAAATTTGGAATGAAAAAGGGATATAATTATAAATGTAGCAGAAATTAGAAAGATAATATGATAATATAATGACTTTTTATGAATAAATTTGAAAACCTATGAAAATTGTATAAACTTCCCAAAAGAAGACAAAAACAGAATGAAAAAGAAACTTCAAAGGCCAATCTCTCTTATGGACATACATATAAAAAAATCTAAATAAATTATTTGCAAACAAAATTAAACATTCTATTTTTAAAAATGCACATCTAGGTTGGATTTATCCCAAAATAAACAGGTAACAAAAGATAATATATAAAGGGTGTATAAGAATTGTAAATGTGTACACATAAAAATAGAAGCTAAATATTTTACCATGATAAACAGGTTAAATTTTATGAACAAGAACATTGGGTACATCAATAATTAAAACTAATTTACCAATTTGGTCTGATAACCACCCTATCTAAACTACTGCTCCCTCCATCCAGGCAAATTACTCTAGAGTACATCATCTTGTTCATTTACTTCATAAAATTTACCACTAATTTTAAACTCCCTTGTTTATTTGTGGGTTTACTTGTTTACTGTGCTCCCTTTCAGAGTACAGGGATCTTATCTTTCTAGTCCACCAGTGTATGGTTTGACCAATGCTCTAAATAGTGCTCAAGACACAGCAACCCTCAAGTAAACATTTATTAAATTAATAAAGGTATTAGCCATACCTTTCCTGTTCCACCAACTCAGAAATAGATGGATTTTTGGAAAAAAATTCTCTTAGAGTTTCCTTTCTTTTTTTCTTTTTTGGTGCCATATCTGAACTCTTAACAGAGAAGATAACAGCAATGTTACAAATTAAATTTAAATTTCGAACACAATACTATAAGTTACGCATTCTGTAAGGCTTATTTTATGACAGTGAGACAGCGTGCCTTCCTATGTCCAATTCAAATTCCTATCAAAATTAACAGAAGTGCTGCTATAGAAAAAAAATTAATTATAAAACTATGTGATAACTTAAGAATTATGATGAAAAGCATAATTATTAAAATTAAAAAGAATATTAAAATTATACTTTTTTATTTCCTTCAGATTATAGTGAATTAAAATGCTGTCAAATCATCTCTAGATACATGAATATCTTAATTTCACTGACTTAAAATTCACATGGAACTTACTCTTGCAATCTCCAATACTACAGCTTTGAACTTCTTTACATGTTTGTTGTGCTTTTTACCTGAAGCATCGTCCTTATATTTTATTTTTTTTACTCCAATCAGGGTTTCATTCCTCCTAATATAAAAATATAAAGTCAGTCAAAAAGATCTGCAAAAATATGCAAAACTACCTCAAGGCAATAGAGCCTTGATGAATGTCATAACTGAAATGATGCAAAATGTCCAAAATTGCTTGTTTCCCATGCTTAAATTAGACTGTGACCTCTCTGCTCATCAAAGAATAGCAGGCCTCTCAAAAGAGCAAAATGTAAATTATACCATAACCTAGGATGAACGCTGATGTTGAAAAGGAGGAGGAGTTGAAGGCACAATGTGGAAGGAAAAGAATTGGACTGGAAATAAAGCAACCTGGACACTTCCCTTTCTAACTGAGAAGACCACTACATGAGAGTGATCCTAAACAAGCCACCTTATTCCAACAGCTTTAAGTCTCTTTGGTTCCAGAATGTGCAAACTCCCAGCTCCTGGATGTCACAAGAGATGAGCATCTTAGATGCCTGCTAAACTCTCTCCCTCCCCCCCAATCATCTGCAGGGGTTCTTAATCTTGTTTTTCCTTAACCAGCCATGGGCCCCTGTGGTAGGTAATACAGCCCCTTCTCCAAATAACTATAAAGTCTCTCATTATCCCGCTATTGATACTTAGCACCTATTTTTCCTGAAATTTATATTCCTTTGGGTAAGCACTTGCCAGGTACAATAAAACTCTGCTCAAATATGATAAGTGGGATCCTAAAATTTAAATTGCATAAAATGCAGAGTCAAATAATTGCAAGGTTCATGAAATGACTGGGTGAGTCTGGATAGCTAGTTGCAGGAATTGGGGAGCATGATCCAGATCCATCTTGGTCCCAGTGGCAGCTTGCCTTTTGCTTCAATTTTGATGGAGATGATGGTGGATCTCGTGGTTGGTTGGGATTCCAGCCTAGCTGCAGCAATTCCAAGAATCTCCCAATTAATTGGCATTCATTTTGGCAAATGTTTTATGTGACTGAACTAGGGAACTCTGGACCAGTGACCACTGAGAACTTGGGGATCCATCTTCCACTCTTGCATCCTGAGATTGGTTTCCTTCTGTTTTCCAACCAGCTTTGTCTCTCTTCTTCATCCTCCCTCTCTCTCCTCAGAAAACCAAAACTTTGACCTGTCCCCATTTGAGAATGGGGCTGAATGTACTACTGAAGCTAATAATATTTGATTTGTCATTGACAAAGGGCACATTTTCACATTTTTTCTTTATATTGTTATCCATTCCTTTATATTCAACAGTTGCATCATTTTGTTTTAGGTGTCTCTCTGGTAAACCACATTTAATTGGATTTTTAAAATCTAGTCTGAGTTTAATTCATTTATCTTTAATGTGATTACTAAAGTATTTGGATTTACTTCTACCAAATTTAGTGTTCTACATTTTTCAGATCCCTTTTTCTCCTTCTTGTCTTTTTTTCCAGTTGATAGAGTTTTGTTTACTTATTTTCTTCCCACACTGACTCATAGAAGTCAAACATTCTATTTCTAGTATCAAATTTTAGTAGTGATTAATGTATTTTGACCATGCCTACTTAGTTTAAACTTTTTCTAACAATGGTTAAATTAATCAGTATCTCTACCCTTTCATGAATCAGGAAAAGAATAGTTGTAATTCCTCTGGCTGTTCTTTTTCCTTCTATATGATTATATATTCCAAAATGTTTTTCATTTTTATGTTTACAACAGAAAAGTGTGGGTTCCTGTGTCAGAAGTCAATAACTTAGAATTTTCCATTCCAGACAATTTTAAGGTTTACTTTAAAACTCATCTCCTCTGTTTTCAGGCACATCATCACTACCCATTTAGATATAACTATACCTATAAAAGATTCACTGCTTAACTCTCAGCTTGAGATTTATACTCCAATCCACCAGGTACTTGCTTACTTGCTTAGCATGCTTCCTCAGACAGGAAACATGGGTAGTTAATACTCAGCTCAGGAATTTTCCTCTATTATTTCCTGAATTACTTTTCCTTCAGTAGTTCCTTTTCTTCTGGAATTCCCATTTGTTGTGTATTATGTCTACTGGATTTGTTGCCCAAATCTTTTGTCTTTACTCTCTATGTTACATGACATTTCTTCCACCTGATCTTTCATACCAAAATATGCTACTCAGCAGCGACAATGCTCTTTTTCAGTTTATCTGTTGAATATATAAATATAGAAATAACGTTCCTTCATTCCCCAAAATTTCTTGAGTTTGATAAAAGTTGTTTTACTTTTACTTTTCTTTTTTAGTAATAGACACTTCTAAAGCCAAGAAGTTGTCTCTAAATATTGATTTGGGTGCCCATTTGATATATAGGGTTTCTCATTGCCATTATTTTCAAAAGGGTTTACACTTTTAGTTAGATTTCTATTTTTATCCAATAATTATTTATGCCAGTAGTTTATTTTGTAATGAAATTTTAGTTTTATTGTACTGCAAGGGAAGGCAGCCTTTACAAATTTTAGTGTGAGTTATATATTGAGGTTTATTTTGGAGCATATATATATATATATATTTGTTTGTTTGTTTCTTGGGTGCTTTAAAGGGTGTTTAGTCTCCATTGGCTATATGTATTAAATTGATCTTATTAATTATATTATATACATCTATTTTTTTTTTATTTCAGTCTTGTTTAAAGTGGCATATTTGACCCTCTAAACATTATTATGCTTTTGTAAAATTTGTATTGCCTTTTGAGCAACTATTTCCATATACTTTGACTTTTTGTTATGTTAGAACAAGAAAGTTCATGAAACATCTACATTGTGTTCTATAGGCATTATTGATAAAATCACTTTGAATGTGAAAAAAAAAAAAGGTGGCAATAAAAATAAATGATGACCATAGGCAAACCACATGGCCTCATGAAATCAACACCCCCTCGGTGGGCCCTATCTTGCAATATATGAAAATCTATTTCCCAAATATAACATAGTTATACTCATTTATAATTCCCCTAATCGTGATACTTCTACTCCTTTTATTTGAACCTATAATTTTCAATTTACCTTTTAAGTATATTTCTCAGAGACTTAAATCTCCAGATTGTTCATATGCAGGTTGAGCCCTGAAACCCAGCAGGTATGTGGCCAACTCCTACTCTCCAGTTCTTCGGGCTTGCCCTGGACAACTAACAAAATGATGATGATGGGCCAGCCCCATCCCAAAAGCAAGAAGTATCTTCAACTGCAAGCTAAACAATTCCATTCCTCTGACCCATAGTATCTACATCCCTTATCAACCTGAAATAGAGTGGGCATCATCCCAAATCCCTCAAGATGGAAGAATGAACAAAAATAAGGGAGGAAATAGAGTTATGACTCAAAAACAAAAAAAACAAAAAAAGTGATGAAAAGGCTTATTTTTTAATGTTACCAGGACATTTGATAAACTGTTTGGAAAAAAAAAAGTTTTATCCAAATCATCACACCAAAATAAATTCCACATAGATTAAGACATTAAATGCAAAGCATAAAACTATAAAATTAGAAGAAAATTCAGGTATTTGCTTGTTACAGTATGAGGGGAAAAAATCTTATGTACAAAAATATGTTAGGCATGTGAAAATAGGGGAAAAAAACAAATCACTATCAAAGTAGAAATCATGGTATTGAAGTTGCACCTCCTCCTATATTCCCTGACTTGGCAAAGAGCATCCTAAAATATCTGCTCAGTCTTGAAGACTGAAACTACTACCTCTGTGTTGACTCAGTTACACTGCTCAGTCTACAACCTCAGGTCTTTATCACACCACTGCTCAATGCTTCTAAGTCACTCTGTTTTCCTCTTTAATATTATCCATCATTCTTTGGCTGGACCTCCACAGTCAGCCCTCCAAATTTCACCTCTACGCACTAAAAATGTCTTCTGATTTTCTTTGGTAACAAGACTATTATTAACAGCTCCCAAACATCTCATTTTGGCCAGAGTAATTTTTTTTTTAATTTAATGGACTTTCCAATTCTGACCAATTCTCTTATTAAGTGAATGGCCTGCTTCACTTAATAGAAGCAATTTCCTCTTGTATCTTTAGAAAATATGAAGCATATATTCAGTATTCAAAACTTTTGGTCTAATAAATGAAGTGCCTATTTTAGAAAGAATATTTCCTGTATGTTTTTAAAGGAATGCTTCTCTATGCTTTTGTTGCCATTTTAAAAAATATAGAGCTCATGCTACTGATGTTTACTTTTATTAAAATGTGCTAGATAAAGCTATGCTCAATGTTGAAAGAAAAGTCCAGTTGTCAGGAGAAAAGCTGGTTCATCTGGCATCTCTCAAACCTGGCATGAGATGTAAGACTCACTTCAATTTTCATTGCAGGCCAAGAGAATCAATCTGGCTTAGAGAACAAGAGGGAAGGATAGCTTTAAGTTTTACTACTTCTATTTGAGGAATTCCCCATTCACAGATACAAATGGAAACCCCAAGGAATGGCTCCTATCCTGTGGCCTCTGAGGATGACCAAGAGGTGCTATTTTCTATCCTGACTTGATAGCAAAGAGGCCTGAACTATTACTGCTAGTAATGTGAACAGGCTCTGTTTTTATTTCTTATTTCAGTTACACACAAACGTTTATTTTTATTTATGCACACAGACATAAAACTTTACTGTCTCTCAGATGGTTATTTTTTAACTGCATATACCCCCACCCTCTTTTTATCTATTTTTTGTATGTTAAAGTGGCATCGTTATTCATTTTAAAAGTTGTTAATATTTATAAAACCGCTCTAAAAGTACCTCCTCAAGAAGTCATTGACAGGCATTGTTATCTCCACCACAAGGTGAAATTTTTCATCATTTATGCATTTTAGCATAACTTGTGTAAAGAATTCCAGGAATCTAGGTCTGTGCTTGAATTTCATAACTGTGAAAACAAAGGATTTCATATATAGTTACCAATGCATTTAGTTATTGGCACGGAAAGATTACTCGTGCTAACAGTCACTTTGTTCTGACAGGCAAGTTTATCAACCTGCTTTTTCAGATTTCACCCTTTTCCAAAAGTATAGGGATAAATGCAACACAATCATTGTTTTTCTAAGATAAAATAATCCCTTATGGTCAATATTTCATTAATTTTCTAAATAACTCAGTAGTGAAGAAGGATTTCATATAAGTTGCTTCGAAAGTATGAATAGTTGGAAAAATCCTGCTGGTAATTACAAGAATGACCTGTTATTCTAACTTTTATTCTCTTTCACTGGGTTAAGCAGCAATGTTGCCACTTCTTCCTAGCGAAACTTAACAATTACTAATGCATTTCTCAGTGCACTAGTTTTCATAAGCTCCATAATAATACTATTCACTACCAAAATAAGCAACCATCAGGATTCTACTTTCCAAACTTAATATCAGATATTGATTTACATTTCTTTCATTACTTGACAATCAAGATTCTGCATTATTCTGAATGGGTAAGAACACAAAATCTTCTGCCTAGAAAGGTGACATTTTTAAGCAGGCTACAACATCAAAATCTACACAATCGATGATCTCCAACAGTAAGTTGAGTGAACAAACATCAAATGTACATAAGGTCACCTACCTTCCTTCACAGCACTTTTGACTGACCAATTTAAAACTATAGGGTAAAGAAATATAGGGTCCTCTGATCCTGAGAGTTCAGCCGAAACATCTAAGTTTGAAAAATAAGAAGTTGAAAATTTTGTGTAACGTGTATAACCAAAAACAAAAAATATGAATTATATCTTTATAGCTCTAGAGATAAAAAAAAATTAAAAAATTAAAAAATAAAAAGAATTCAAAATCTCAATTATTTTTCTTTCTAAAAGCCAGGGAATCCACCTCCAAATGGTTGAAGAGTTTTGGGAGCATGATTTTCTCTTGCTCAACAGCTTTCCTATATCAGCAAACCCCAGACTCAGAAACCTGCCAATTATATTAACTCCATTTTGAATAAAATTATATCTGAAAAACAGTAAAGCATAAAATGATGATGAGCAGCCATTGAGCCAGATTGCCTGGGTTATTAGTTATGCGGTCTCAGGAAGTTACTCAACTCTGTGCCTCATTTCCTTATCTTTAAAATGGGGATAATAGTATCTTCCTCATATGGTTGTTATCTACGTGTTGTATTAGTTTTAACATGTATAAAACATCTAAAATAGCACCTGGCACACAGAAAGCACTTTACAAAATTATTATCATTGCTCTTGGAGGTGGTGGAGCTACTGAATCTGCTGTTCGGCTAGTGATGTTACATGGTGCGTAAAATACTAGTTATTCTTTATTGATATTGTCAAAATATATAATTCTAGAATGTTTCTAGAACACTTTACCTTTTGAGGAATGATACATTTTTATATGTAACAAGACAATTACAGCTTTCCCAAAACTAGGTTTACTGGTTATGGGAATAATAGAGCACTGAGTTCAAGGAATAAATTCAGGTTGAAACTGGCATGAAACATACTGAAAGAGAGAGGGATCCAAGTCAGAGTACCCTGAAACAGTAGGACCGCCGAGATATGACTGAGGCACACAGAAAGAGCAATGAGGTAGGGACGTGGAATTCTACAAATGTGGTCAGTTCCAAAAAGATGATGGGGCCTGGGAAAATTTGGGTACATTCTTGTTCTTCTAGAAGATACAAAGTTATCTGTTTTTTAAAATGTAGTGATACTTATCACCAGTAACTAAATCAACTTTCTAAGCAGCTTTCCAAAAGATAAGGTTTTTGCAAACTCCAAAATCCAAATCATTGTGTTAACATATCAGCCTATTATGAAATTACTAGAGCACAATGACCTAAAATTAAAACAGTCTTTCTCTAGAATAGACCGTGTTTCAAACCACTCACATATCATCACTCCTCACACCGTCCCTTGATTTCTCAGTTACCTGTATGCCTTTAAAGTGTTATTCTCAACCAGTCCATCTCTACTCCCTCGCTCCAGGACGTTTGGCAACATTTGACAACTTTTGTCTCCCACACTAATTTATAACTGAGGAGGCAGGTGCTACTGACACCTAGTGGGCAGTGGGCAGAGATGCTGCTCAAGATCCTAAAATGACCAGGACGGTCCCCACAACAAATAATTATCTGACCCAAAATAACTATAGTGCTCAGGTTGAGAAACCCTGCTTGGAGTCAGAAGACTTAGGCTCAAATACAAGCCAGCTGTGTAATCCTAAGGAAATCACTTCATCTTTATGAGCTACATCTGTAAAAGGGGTCAGCGCTCAGTTATAGTAACAGGATATTGGTAGGATTAATGACATAAGGTAAAGGCACTGTGTAAACCTTAAAGGGCACACCAAATGCTCATCTCATCCTAATCCTTTATAGCAAAATATTTTCTAATTTTTAAAACATAATGCTAAACAGAAGTATACAGGAAAAAAACACAACTACATTGCTTTGTCAGTCTGAGTAGGTGAGTCTCCAACAAGACCAGCTGTTCACTTATTTTTTCAGGCAATAATAGCTGCTGCATCTTCTTAGTCTTTGAAAGCTTCTTAGAAGAGGGATCCTAGAAACATTGGTTAAATATCAGAATGTGCTTCAGGATATTTCAACAATTGTTATTTTCAAATGACATTTATTGAATCATGTTCTCCTGCTCTCCTACATGGGAGACACAATTATGATCTATAGGACTAAACAATAGTAATTAATAATAACAGTCATTTATTCTAACTAAAAGCCAGGTCCAGTCCTGGGGGTGCTATATGGAGTTTAAGCAAAATGTTTCTTCTTCTTCCCTGTCACTTCCTCCCATTTACATCCTCCACTCCTCTTGCAAGCCCCCTCAAATACACATACTCTTCTTAAAGCACCTAAGAAAATTCTCAACCTGCCCTCAGAACTGTATCACTTTTTTTCTTATTTTAATTTCTTTTTCCCATAAGGACATT
Organism: Tolypeutes matacus; assembly: GCA_026826555.1. Lineage (NCBI taxonomy): Eukaryota > Metazoa > Chordata > Mammalia > Cingulata > Chlamyphoridae > Tolypeutes > Tolypeutes matacus. Next base: position 29,441,612 of record JAKSZT010036119.1, on the reverse strand, counting down.
CTTTACAACTAAGCTAATTGCCTTTGCTACTTTGCCTTTCATTGAAGCAGAACAGGATCAGTAATTAGCAGGTTAAGAATTGGCAGGTCTGTGCTCAGGCTCCCCACTACATTTTCAACAGTCTGAAGCCTGAAAACTGGTCATCAATGTCTCTTCTTCTCTGTTAAAACCTCTCAAGCACCTTTGGGCGTAAAGGAATCTTGAATGGCTATAAGGATTTCTGACTCCTGTAAAAAAATTAAGTATTGGCTTCCTCAATCTCTTCAATCTTAGTCAGAAGGAAGTATCACAACCTCCTGCTGGACTCGAGACTCCTATGATGATGTGAAGGGACAGGACCCTGAGTCAGAGCCTGGATGACATAAAAAGATTAGCTGAGGAACTCTGGGATTAAACATCACTTGGTGAAAAACACTTCAAATTGCCTCACCTTAATCAAAACTCCCTGTAGGCAAAACAAAACCAAAAATAAATAATCAAATAAACAAACACCATGGCTAAAAACTTCATCCAGTAAAGCAATGGTGATTTTGAAGATTTTTGTGGCAAACAAATGCTTACTTGAAAACTCAATCAATAACAGAGATAGAAATGGAGCTAATCTAACTAAAGCAAGGGGGGAATGAAGATATTGACCCCCAGCTGAGGGGGCTTCAGGAATTTTTAGTGCCCTTCAGAACCTAATATATTTCAAAATGTTCAAAAAAAGTAACATTTCAACCACAAAAACATTTAACTGCATGGTTTCAAGGAAAGTAAATAAAACATATGGTCTAGTAAGACCCATGGTTAGAAGGCAGATACTAAAAAGTAGTCTAAAAAATTAGCAGTCTCATAAAGAAGACGATTTCGATGTCACAATAAGTTTCAAAAATCTACTTTGAACACAGAACAAAAAGTTCTGACATGTATTTACTATGTTCAACAACCTTCCCAGACAATAAAATCTTAGATTTGGAGGTGATTTTAGAAGGCTTAGTCCAATGCCCATGTCTAACTGGAAGCTCTCGATCATTACCTAACTGATAAGTACTGGCGATGGGGGAACTAGCCATATGGATTCCCGTTTCATTTTCTTAACTACAATTCTGGATAGAGAGAGAGAAGGAGGGGGAGGAGGAGGAGGAGGAGGAGCTCTTCACTCTAACACTTTCTTCCCATGTAAATATGGCAAATTAAAAACTGATCAATTTTCTAATGTGTTTTAAAATACTACATGACCCCTAAAAGACCACACTAAATATATGTTAAAAGATGAAAAACTGGGAAGCAGCTGTGGCTCAATCAGTAGGGCTCCTGTTTACCATATGGGAGGCCCCGGGTTCGGTTCCCGGGGCCTCCTGGTGAAGGCAAGCCCGCCCGCACGGCGTGGTTAGCTGACCCAGCGAGCACAAGCAGCAAGGGGGGGATAAATGAATAAATAAATAAAATCTTTAAAAAAAAAAAAAAAAAAAGATGAAAAACTAAAAAGTTACCTCTTCTGGTGTTTCTTCCTGTTCACTGCCCCCAAATAGAGATTTGCACCCTGGTGTGACGTCCAACATCTTTTTTCCATAATTTATAATCATTACTGCTAGATCATATTCCTTCCATGAACGCAGAATCTAATAAAAATATTCATTCATTATCTCCTTTAGGTTCTCTTGTCTTTTTTTTTTTTTTAACTTTTTATTTTGAAATATGTTTAAATTTGCAGGACAGTTACAAAAATAATACAAATCCCACACATACCCCCTACACCCCACTCCCATCCCCCCAGATATCCAGATCCATGAATTTTAACTTTTTGCCATATTTGGTCTATCATTCTATCTGTCCATCCGTCTGTCTCTTTATTAATCCATTTTCTAAACACTTAAATAGAGGTTGTATACATCATGCTTCTTGAACACTTATTAATGCCATGTACAATTCCTAAGAACAAGGATATTCATTTATGTAACCATCCCAAGTGAAGTTATCAAGTTCAAGCAATTTAACATTGATATAAAGCTTACAGTATATATTCCAGTTTTTAAAATAAGTCCCAGTAATGTTCCCTTGAGCCTTTATGACTCACATAATTATGTATATTTGTCATTCATTCAATGGGATTAATCACATTCATAAACTTTCCCATCTCCCTAAATAGAAACCCTATACCCATTATGCATTAACTCCCCATTACCCCTGCCTTCCACCCCCATCCCCTGGCAACCTGTATTCTAATTTTGTTCTCTATGAGCTTGCTTATCCTCCAATATTTTCTTTGTACTTAACATGGGGCTTAAATTTAACAACCTAAATCTGTAGCAATCTCATTTGCTTTGATGCCAACTTAACTTTAATGGTATACACAATCTAAGTTCCTATACCTCTCCTTCTCCGGCCGCCATTATGTAGTTCTTGTCACAAATTTCATGTTTATACATTACAAGTCAAAAACCACTTATTTGTCATTACATTTTATGCATTTGCCTTTTAGATCCTGCAGGAAATAAAAAGTGGAGGTACAAACCAAAGATACAATAGCTCTGGCATTTATATTTATCCATGTTTTTACTCCCACCAGAGATCTTTATTTTTCACACAGCTTTGATCTATCATCTATTGTCCTTTCCTATCAATCTGCAGAACCATCTTTAGCATTTCTTGTAGGGCCAGTCTCATGGTGATGAAATTCCTCTGTTTGTTTAATCTGGGAATGTTTTCATCTCTCTCTCATTTTTGAGAAAGATAGTTTTGTTGGATATAGAATTTTTGAGTGAAAATTATTTTCTTTCAACAATTTGGATATGTCCTCCCACTGTCTTCTTGCTGTCATGTTTTCTGATAAGAAATTGGCACTTAATCTTATTGAGGCTCCCTTGTATGTGATATATTGCTTCTCTCTTGTGGGCTTTCAGAATTCTCTATGTTTGGTATTTGACAGTCTGATTATAACATGCAGCATGGTTCTATTTATCTTGTTTTGGAGTTCATTGAGCATTTTGGATATGTATATTCATGTCTTTTATTAAATTTGGGATTTATCTGCCATTATTTCCTTGAATATTCTCTCTGCCCCTTTCTTCTCCTGGGACTCCCACAATGCATATATTGGTATACTTGATGTTGTCCCACAGGTTCCTCAGACTCTCTTCCCTTTTCTTCATTCCTCTTTCTGCTCCTCACACTGAATAATTTCAATTGTCTTATATTCAAGTTCACTGAATCTTTCTTCTGAAAGTTCCAATCTGCTATTGAACCTCTCTGGAGAATTTTTAATTCATGTTACTGTGGTGTTCAGGTCAGTTTGGTTCCTTTTCATAATTTCCATATCTCTATTGGTAGTTTCTTTGTGTTTATCTATCATTTTCCTGATTTCCTTTAGATTTGTGTCCATTTATCCCTTTAGCTCTTTGAGCATCTTTAGGGCCATTTTTTAAAAGTCTTTTTCTGGTATGTCCCAGATCTGGTCCTCCTCATTGATGGTTTCTAATGCTGTAATATTCTCCTTTGCCTGGGTCATCAATTCCTGTTTCTTTGTATGTTTTATAACCTTTTGCTGAAACCTGGATATTTTGACATTTTAATGTGTAATTGATGAAATTTAAATGCTGCAGCATCTGTTCCTTAAGCTTCCATCCAGCTAGTGTTATGACAGAGCTTTCCTTGAATGCCAGGGGCTAACAACAACAAGAATAATAAAGGACAAAAAGAAAGCACCTTTCCTAGTCTTTGCAGATTGACCAGTGCAAGATATATGAGAATAGCTCCAGACCTTAAAATAGGGGCCTCTATTCTGAAGCATGCACGTGTGCCCTAGGAATTTCCCCATTTACACAGTTACAAAGGTCCCCACTTCCCCAGGAAAGAGTTTCTTCATGGCCCCAGGCACTGCACTAAATGCCCGATAGCCAGTAATCCCTTGTGCCAGGTAGCATAACATGATTGCTCTCCCATGGCAATCTGTAGGAGAGCTCTCCAAGCTGCCCTCTATACACAGGGCAAGTTCTGGGATGGTCAGTTCCTCAAGTCACCACCAGGCAGATTGGGCCAGACATACATGCTGCCAGCATGTCCACGAGGACCAGGTATCTGCCCTAGAAGTATGGGCCAACTCTACACCAAGGCAGTGGAGGAGAGGGGCCAGCCAGGGTTCCATGATATCCTACTGCCTTTTACTTGATTCAATGTTTGCCCCGTTGCTGCCAGCAGCCCTTTAACTGTTTTCTAGAGCTCTGAGAAAGATGAGTCTGCCAATTCTGGCTAGTTGTTCAAAGTGTTCAAGGTGGGGAATGGAGCCCTAAAACATCTCCACTCTTGTCTATTTCCAAGTGTCATGCATCATCTTTCATAAATTCAAAAGTCCCAAAAATGTTTTGGGTCTAAGAAAACCCCTGTTTTTGTTAAGGAAACTGAGAGTTTAGCTCCAAATCATATTTCCCTAGAACTAAAGCCACATGATTCCACTACTTTTAATAAAGGACTAATAACAGGATCACATCAATACTGAATTTCTTGTATCTCTTGGCCATATAGCCATATGCTTTTTGGTATAATAAATAAATTATTAAGAAAATATTTCCACTCAAAAGACCTATGTTAAAACAAATGCATTCTTTTGGTAATGGATGGTGGTGAGGGTAGCACAACATTGTGAACATAATTGACAGCAGCAAAATATATATCTGAATGTGGATAAAAGGGGAAATGTTTATGACAACAGAATAAAACTTTTTTAAAAAATCCATAGAACTGCCCTATACAAACAGTGAATCCAAGTTAAACCATAGACTATAATAAATAGTACAATTATAAAAAGTTGCTTTCATCAATTTTAACAAATGTTCCACATCAATGCAAGGAGCTAATAATAGGGTGGTATAGGGGAATTCTGTATTTTATGCATGATTTTTCTTTAAACCCGCAACTTCCTTAAAAAAAAAATTCCATCTTAAAAGCCACATTACTATCACTTCTTGGCTATGTGAAATGGCACAATTACTGACCTCCCTGAAATCTTAGGACACTATTTGCGTTAGGAAATGATCACATGGGCTAGAGATAAGCCGTTTTAGGTAGATTCTTCGTGTACCCTAGGGAAACCACACACTCCAATCATAAGTGGAGGAAAGCCCATTCACTCTGCTTTTCTCACCCACAGTCCCTACTGCCGGTTGTTATTCTGTGGCCTTTTCTAGCCTGGCCCTTATCTACCTCTCTAGAGCAGGGGGTCTTAACCAGGAGTCCATGAGCTTGAATTGAAATTCAAATAAAACATTATTCTTGTGGGGACGTGTTGGTGCGGGTGTGATATATTTATTAACTAATACACAGTTTAGTGTGGACTTAGTAAGGGGTCCATGGTTTTCACCTGACTAGCAAAGAGGTCCATAAAACAAAAAAGGTTAAGAATCCCTGCTCTAGAGTAGTCTTCTATCACTTATCACCTTCAGCTTTAAGCTTCCACAATATTGAACCAAGCATAAATTCTGATACTCACCATAATGTTTTAGGACTTCATGCTTTTCCATTGTTAAGACACTTCCCAAAACAGCTTTCCCCACCTTATTTGTATAGCATCACCTTGTCATTGAGAATGCTAGCATCAACTCCAGGAAAGCTTCCCTCACCAGCAATCTGATGTGCAGGTACCCTGCTGCAGTGTAGCGTCATGTGAAGGGGGTGGACACCTTCATGGTGAATTCCGTGAGGGCAACTGCCCAAGAGAATAAGTAAGTTTATATGAGTTTGTCTTATGTGGATGAGTCTGTTAAGTTGAATAAATTGCTGTTTAAGTATCAGCTGTGCTTCACATGCAGAGCAGGAACAGATAAGGTAGCTGAAAAATAGTGAGGGCTGCTTAGACCTCTTCAGACCTGTCTTGTGCAAGGCGCTGAGAACTGTAAATATCTCTGTAGGACCGGGGTCTTGGTGCTAAACTAATGCCGGCTGTAGAGCAGCGGGAGGAAAACGGTGAAGTAACTTTTGAAAAGGTTGATGGGATAAATCGTGCAGGGCCTTGAACGTCAGGCAAAAGATTCCAATCTCATAATAAAGTTGATATGCGAGAGAGTGAGTTTTGTTATTAGAAAATAGAAATGAACTAATGTTTGCTCTCCATTTTACTGAATTTCTGTTTTCCAACACATTTAGGGCCTGCGTTTATAGAAAATTGTGTAATCTTTCTCCTTGGTTTGATATGTTAGTAGTAATTACTAAATGATTAAAAAAGATGTTTCCAATCAAAAGGAAAGAATGCAGAACCAATTCTATTTAACATACAAAATAATGAACTGAAATAAAAACACTATACCAGATGGTTAGCATAATAATTTTAAAACAATATAATGGAACATTTAAGACGATGAGTCTCAGAAGTGGCACTTTATTTGGAATTCTAGCAACTTTTAGAAAAAATAATGCTGCTTGAGAAGAAAGACTGAGCCATCTGAAAATATTACCGATTTTTAAAACAGAAGAGAGAAGAGAAAGAGAGCCATTTGGCTAATTGGACTTTTCATATCCTAAGAGAGAATCCAGTGTTGGTCATATCAAATGAACACCTGAAATCTGGGATTCAGGACTAATTCAGGGTTCTGGGACTGTGGGCCAGACTGAAGGAAGCCTCTAGAATGGCAGTTCTCAACACATCAATTTGGGACAAAACAGCGCTAATATAAAAATCCTGACATTAATATGTACTTTACTTTTTTAAATGATGTCTAGAACACATTTGGGGCATTTCTATAATAACATCACTTGGATTCTAATAAATTTCCTCAAGTGGGAGAAAAAGGGAAAGTTGAGGCAGGGCAGGCAAGTCAGGAAGTGCCCAGTCCCAGGCCTGCAGCTGCTGTGTGCTGTGGAGAAAAATCACACAAGGCTGAGAGAAGGGGCATATGAATTCAAAGACTTAGGCCTGGACTGGACCCCAATACTGGTTGGGAGCTCTTTTTATTCTAGATCAGCACTCTCTCCCATCTTCCACAACGGCAGAGGCAAACCCTCCTGTTCCCTTCACATCTCTGAAATCCGCTCTGACTCTCTACCTCCTCACTCTCAAAAAATGACTTTACCTCTTTTCCACAGAGAAAATGTAGAGGAACTAGCTTGTCTCCTGTCCAAAAGCCTACCTCCTCACCTGTATCGACAACCATCCTGCCCTCTTGCAGACTGATGCCTACCACCTGTGATCTGATCCCATTGCCTCCTGCCTTCTCTGCTGTCTTGCTCTACTCATCCTTCCTCTTCTATATCCTTACCCTTTCCCTCTCCTTGCTCCTCTCCAACAATAGTCAAATGTTGTGGGAAGCCTGGATAGGCAGAACTGGTTGGTTGGTTGTTTTTAGCCGGATAAGTTGCTATTGGCAAGCTGACAGCTACTTCTCTGACCCAATGGAAACAACTAGCCACCTCAGAACAGGGCTTCTTTGTTCTTGTGAAACACTGCAGTAGCCCTTACTAGTTATTCAACTGTAAAGTGAGTGGCTGTCCATTACCCCAGAAAGAAAATGTAACATGATCTTCCCTTATTTGATAAAGATTTCCCATCCCCTGGAAAAACTCACTGAAGTAAGGGTTTAAGGGGATGTGGCCAAGTAGACGAATAATTCTAAAGAGAAGTAAGCTTGGTAACCCAGGTAAGGTGCACTTTTGGTCCAGAATAAAACATAAGTAATGTGTATGTAATTGTAGCATTAGAAATGGAAAGGATGCTTTGACTTGTGTGGGAACCTCTGCTTTTAATATTTACACCATATGACAATGACAGAACTAATAACAGCAAACAGATTCTTCAGGTTGGGGAGGGGTTAGGAATGACAGAACAGCTTTGGACAAATCATATTCTCCAATTCTTCCTCTTGTCTGGTACTTGCATCAGGACTGGCCCCTGGGACTAAATATGTCCTAGAGATGCTTAGATAATTTTCTTCTTTTCACATGGTACACTCTAACCCAAAGTGATATCATCTTTTTTTATTGTTTCCATTGTAATCCACATGCTGATGACTCCTATGTCTTTATATGTATTTGGTATGTCCTGAGCTCCAGGCCTTTAAATTCAATTATATAATGGACATCACTTTGGAAGTCCTACAGACCCCAAAATTCGATATATTCAAAACTTTTTATCTTCTCCTCCTTTCCCACACAAAATTACTCCTCATCCAGAGTTCAGAGAGAAGCATCACCAAATTGTCCAAGCTGGTGACTATATATTTCTATTCCCTCCCTTATCTCCCATATTCAACAGGTTTCCAAATTCTATCTCATGAATAATTCTTGCATCCTTCCAATTCTCTCTACCTCACACTTTTTCCATGCTAGTTTAGTGTGGTGATTTGAATCTGTAAGTACTCCAGAAAAATATGTTCTTAAAGTTAATCCATTCCTGTGGGTATAAAATCATTGTAAGAAGGAACTGTTGTTGAGCTTACTTCAGTTAATGTGCAGACCACCTCAATCAGGATGGATCTTAATCCTATTACTGGAGTCATTTATAAGAGAATGAAATTCATGCAAAGAGAGAGAAATCCACAGGAAATAAGAAGCTGAAATCAACAAAACCCAAAGAGAAGGTATAGACCAGGAGATACCACCATATACCTTGCCATGTGACAGAGGAGCCAAGGATTGCCAGCAGCCAGCCTCAGAATGCCACAGTCTTTGGTGAGAAAAATTTGGACATTTTCCCGGCCTTAAAACCATGAGTGAATAAATTCCCATTGTTTAATCTGACCCATTTGCTTAAGCAGTTAGGAAACTGAAACATTTAGCTTATCATTTCTCACCTTCTAACTGATCTGCCTCAGGTCTTATACCCTCTTATCATTAGCTATTGTGCAAACAGAATAATTTTTTTCTAAAATGCAAATTTCATTATGTCATTTCCAGACTTGAAATCCTCCAATGGCTCCTCACTGACTTCAGAACTTGGTCATTCATCATCTGGCACCTGTTTACTGTTCTACCTTTTAAGGCCACTGGGGCATTTAATCAATCCTCCATAATTAAAGATAAATTTGATTCTTCTTTTCAAAAGTTGTAAAATTATTTCATATTTCCTCATTGATTATGCCCTGAGCTAATCAATGTTGTTAATCCTGCATCTGTCATATATTTTTCCCAACCTAATATTTGCCTTTAGGCTTTGGTTATAGGGTCTCACCATAAAAATATTTTTAATTGCCATATAATTTAATTATCTTTTTCTCCATATCCTTTGAATTTTGTGGCTTGTCAATAAAACTCTCCTCCTAGTCTCAAAACCATACAAATATCCTCCAATCCATCTGGAATTTAATTTGTTTTTGGTGTGAGTTAAGGCTCTGGCTTTGTTTTCTTTCAGATGAATAGTCAGTTATACTAGTGCCTTTTATTAAATAAATTATTATAAGAAACTATCACTTTCTCACTGAATCAAATGCTATCTTTATCATATATTTAGTAATTCTGTAGATTTGGTGCTATCCCTGGACTCAATCCTATTCCACAGAACTTTTTGCCCACTACTTGGTAATACCAATTTCAATAAAAAAGGCTTTATGGTAAATTTTAATATCTACTGAGAATTTCTAAATTATTCTGTTCAGTTTCAGAGAAACCCCATTGGGATTCTGATTAGAACTGCATTAAATTTAAATATTATTTTAGGAAGAATTTACATCTCTATGATATTAAGTTTTCCTATTCAGAAACCTGGTATCACCTGCCACCTGTTTAGATCTTATTTTGTGTCCTTCAGTAAGAATTCACAGTTCTTTTATTTATATCCTTTAATGTTTTTCTTAAGTTTAAAATATTGTGTATTATAAATGGTATATTTTCTCCTCTCCATTTCTGACTATTGCTAATACAAAGTAAAAACTATCAGTTTATATGTATCTTACATTCAATTACTTTATACATTCTCTTTTTAATGCTAGTAATTTTTTACTAGGTTCTCATGGGTTTTTGAGACCTCCACAATTAACAGATAAATTGCTCTCTTCTAATATTTATAAAATTATTTCATAGACTTATCTATTGCATGAGACAGAATCTCTAAAAATAATATACTAAGAATCTGCATCTTTTTCCTGTGCCTGACTTTTAAGGAAATGGCTTCAGAAATTTGCCACTTTGTATATTCATTGTAAAATTTTGGTAAATGTCTATCATTATTCAATAGCTTCCTAACTTATTTTAAAATGTTCTTCAGAATGGTTGCTAAGTGTTATCAAATGCCTTTGTAGCATTTTTACATAATTAAATCATTTTTCTCCTTTAATACACTGATGTAACAAATTCAAGTTTTGTTTTCATTTAGACTTGATTTTTAACACTTAACCATGAGACTGCCCTAGTACGGGAAAGTGAGCGGATGCTATCCAGGACTAGAAAAGGGTGATCTGAGAGAAAAGATTTGAAGGGCAGAGGTGGGAGGTAAAAAAAAAAAAAAACACTTCACAACCAGTCCAGTGCCCTACCAAGTCCAGAACATTCAACGTTTTAAACATACAAACAAAAATACACATGCATACACCTGTACACTTACATAGACACACATATATAGTTACATGCACATATATATAAAAATACATGAATTATCCTCTTTCTGATATTAAAATTACCACCCACCCCTACTTTATTTTTATTTCCATTTTTCTAGTTCCTTCATCTATCCATTTATTTTTCAACCATTATTTGTCACTTTGTTCTAGGAGTATTTATTGAAACAATATACATTTGAATTTAACTTTTTTGTTGTTTCAGTTGTTTTTATTAGACATGTTGTAGGTTTACAGAAAAATAATGCAGGAAATACAGTTTCCATATATTCCCTTCACACATGCACCTTTCCCTATTATTAGCATATGGAATTAGTGTGATATCTTTGTTATGATTAATGAAACATTATTACCATAATTATATTATTAACTATAGTCCATAAATTACATTAAAGTTCACTGTATTGCACAGTCCTATGGGTTTTCTTCTTAATTTAACTCATTTGGCAGTCTGGCTTTTAAGCCTTGTCACATAATTGATATACTTTATTTTATTCCCTACATCTAAATGCTATCTCTTTTTTCCTTCTTCTTACTTTTGCTGAGTTAGCCAGATTTCTATCAATTTAGAAGTCCTACTATGGTTTAAATATCTGCTTATGGCTATGTATTCTTGTGTCATCATTAAATACATATAATGTATGAAAACAAAATAATTTTATTATACACATATTTTGTTTTATATATATATATATACAAGTGTATATATGTATGTATACACACACATATATGTCACAACCATACACCAAGAATCTTTACCTTCTCACACCTCCCACTCCAAAACATGATGGAAGTTCTAGGTCACTAATAAGTTTTTCTTTCAAGAATATCTCTCTACTATTCCAAGAATCCCTACTTAGCATTTATATTACAAAGTCCTAGTCATATCATTATTATCCATTTAATTTTAATAATACATATATTGCAAGATTCACTGCTCCCATTATTCCTCTCCTTTTTGTCTTTCTCTATCTTGGGATTTCTGTTCTAAATCAATTGTTATTTGACAGAGCTGTTCCTCAAGTGTTTTCCTCAGATAAGTACATAGGCACAATACTTTTTGCAAACCTACACTTCTGAAAAAGTTTATTTTGCCCTGATAAACCAATGAAATCATTCCTAGTTATTAATTATTGCACCTCACTCTTTTTCCCTTAGGATTCTACAAACGTTGTTGCAGTCTCTTTACTTCTAGTGCTTCTGATAAAACATCTGAAGCTAATTGTTTCTCTTTCCATTATAAATAACCTGCTGTTGAATCTCAAACTTGAATATGTGCCTTTATCCTTGGAATTCAGGCATCTCACCGTGTATCTAGACATGCATTCTTATATTAATTCTGCCTGTGACTCAGTGAGCCTATTCCTTCTCCATATGTTTTTTTCTTACCTCCAGAATTCCTTTTATTTTTATGTTACAACTTCTGGATTTGCCTTGTGAATTTATTTTCCAGCTTTATATAATTCTACCCTCTGTTTTGAGCTATTTCTTGAGCTTCCAGGCTCAACTCGTGGTACAATACCAATATAAAGAAATCATTCAACTTAACAACGAAAAGCTAAACAACCCAATTTTAAAATGGACAAAGGACTTGATACATTTGTGTATCTTTATAAAGAAGATACACAAATGGCTAAAAAGCACATGAAAAGATGCTCAACATTCATTAGTCATTAGGGAAATGCAAATCAAAAACCACAATGAGATACCATTTCACACCCACTAGAATGAATGCTATTAGAAAAACAGAAAATTATAAGTGTTGGAGAGGACGCAGAGCAATAAGGATTGCTTTTAGGAATGCAAAATGGTGCAGCTGCTGTGGAAGACAGTTTGGCAGTTCCTCAGAAAGTTAGGTATAGAATTACCACGTGAGCTGGCAATTCAACCTCTAAGAACATACTCAAGAAAACTGAAAGCAGGAACTCAAGCAGATATTGCATACTGCTTTTCATAGTGGCATTATTCACAATTACCAAAAGATAGAAGCAACTCAAGTATCCATCAACCAATGAATGGATAAACAAAATGTGGTATAAACATACAATGGAATGTATGAACATGGATGAACCTTGAAGACATCATGGTGAATGAAATAAGACTGGCACAAATGGACAACTATTTTATGATCTCATTGATACAAAATAATTAGAATAAGCAAATTCATGGAGTCAGAATCTAGAGTATAGGTTACCAGGGGAAGAGGTGAGGATAGGGAATTAAGGCTCAAAATGTCTGGAGTTCATATTTGGAACAAAGGAAACATTTTGGTAATGGATGGTGGTGATGGTAGCACAACATTGTGAACATAATTAATAGCACTGAAATATATATCTGAATGTGGATAAAAAAGGAAGTGTTAGGTTGTACATATGGTGACAAATTTTTTTTTTTTTATTTAATCCAAGAAACTGCATGACACAAACAGGGAACTCTAAGTTAAAACACGGACTATAGTTAATAGTACAATTATAACAACGTGCTTTCATCAACTGTAACAAATGTTCCATACCAATGAAAGGAGTTAATAACAGGGTGGTATAGGGAATCCTATATTTTATTCATGATTGTTCTGTAATTCCACAACTTCTCTAATAATATATATATATAGAAGAAAACTGCAATCTGACAGAAAGCACCACAAGCAAACAAGCAAGCAAACAAAAAAAAATGTACAGCTAATACCATCCTTAATGATGCAAGAACAAATATTCTTCCCCTAAGATTAAAAAAAAGGTGTGGATATATAATCATATTACAAGAGACTGAAGAATTGGGACTAATAATCTAATCTACCACAATAGGTATTATGTTATTTACAGTGGAAAGCATCTTAATTCAGTGTCACGTGTATAACTGTTAAATTAAGTACAGTGGAGAAGAAAGAGCACAGACCTTCTATTTACCTAGAGCTGGGTTCAAATTCCAGCTCTATTCACCTCTAATTATATGGCCTCAGTCAATTTATTTAAATTCTCTGAGCCTTGGTTTCCTCATCTACAAGCAATTTTACAAATTAAATGAGAAAGCATAAGAAAGGAGCTTGCATGGGTCCTGGCATACAGTAAGGAAGCAATAAAACTATTTCCTTTCCATTCTTATATTCATGCAAGCAGCCAGAAAGCAAATTATAAGTATGAATAGAGTGGCTGAACAAGTTCCTTTAATTCCCCTATATACAATATTTAGAAAATCTAACTTGCTTATTTGGGCACTTGCCATGCAGAACTATTTGTGATCAGCAGTGTCTGTAATTCTCTTTCTTTTCCCCCAGGTTTAAATGAGGTGAGAGATAACCATAAACTCCCTAAGAAAAAAAGCCACCTTAAATGCTGTTATTTACTAAAATAGGTTACTGGAAAGTTTGTTATTCCTAATCTTTAATTTAAAATATCATCACTTCCAATAAAACCTCACATGTTTATTTCTAGGGGGAAAAAAAAGAAATACCATAACCATAAACATCAGTTTAATTTTTTAATCAAAAATCATGTTTGTTTACTCAGTTTCAGAAGGTTGTTTTGGTCATCTAATTGCATCTCATTGAAAGTTTCTCTCTCTCTCTCTCTCTCTCTCTCTCTCTCTCTCTCTCTCTC
>JAKSZT010036119.1:29344511-29427399 GCA_026826555.1 Tolypeutes matacus | reverse complement strand
CTCTCTCTCTCTCTCTCCCCCCCCCCCACCTCTTGTCTCCCCCCACCCTTTTTTTTAAGTCATCACTGCTCTTTCCCAACAGTTTGCACCAAGTGTTTTGGTGTTTGACATGCTCTTCCTCCCCTGGACACTGAGGCCCCTTAAGTGAGTTCTTATTTTTCTCTCCCTGCTAATTGCTTATATTCCCTCTGCCTCTACACAGACCAGCTCACAGAGTTCTCCCCAACAGCGATAAACCAGTGAGCAATGAAGGAACATCATTCCGCTCCTGAGGTCAGGTCATGAACAGCCAGCAAATCACAACCTCTTTGCTAAGGTAGAAGGCAGACGTCTCTCTGTTGGCAGGTTTCCCAGAGGCAAGTTTAAGTCACAACTAAAGTGAAGGATCAAATCAGCCCACCTACACAGTACTCTTTCAGATCTCTGGCCAAATCAGAAAGATCCTGTGAGCAACACATAAAAGAGACAGGCAGACATGGCTTTTCTTTGAGGAGACTCACTGGATCCTGTCAATTAAAGTCTTTGAGGAACCACAAAATGCTGGTCTTTGAGCCAAGCTGTGAGGATAAATAAGCCTACTTATCCACCTCTGGTCTCTTGACTCTTTCTTATTTTCAAGGTGAATGAGGTCCCATAAATTGCCCTCTACCCCAAGTGCTCTGGCTTCAGATACACCCTCCATACTTTACCAACTGGCCTGCGTGGGCTACTATGTCATCCAGAAAGAGGAGTTTGAAAGGAGAGGAAGTCAGGAATATGTGCTTAAGCTACCATCCACCCAAAATTCCTCCTTCTCTTTACCTTAAAATAAATAGTCTTTACTCAAGACTTTGAGCAACAACAACTCTTCCACAGTAATTCTTCTCATCAACAAAAACCTAAAATGAATTTAGTTAACTGTTGCAATTGTTTATACACATATTTGCAAAACAGTAAAACACATAGGTAAGAATATTTGATTCGAATACAGACAATGCTAGGTATGCTTGTGGATATACAGACTTCGTGCAATAACTCTCATGTCAACAGGTTGGAAATCATTGCTCAAGATTAAACTAGCCTACTCATTTTGAGGTGAAAATTGCTGTGAGTCCCTAAGTACATTTTGCATTCCCTCTGCCTACAAAACTCTTCCTCCTCCATCCATCTTAGTTCTATTCTTTTCTTGCTGCATGGCTCATCCTATCTAAAGGAAGCCAACCTCCATAAATCTGTCTTCCCTTAAATGATTTTCTTTTTGCTTATAGCACTTTTAGCTTCATGGAATTATATTGTATGTGTTTATTTGTTGTCTGTCTCCCCTACTGACCATAAGCTCTGTAATAGCAGGAAATTGATTTTATTACTATATCCTCACCGCCTGGAACATAGGCACTCACGTTATATTTGCTGAATATTGAATGAATGAATTCAGTCCAAACAGGCTTTTATTATAAGACAGTGTGTTTTTAAATGAATTTAAATGCCTACAAGTAGGATACCTAATCTCCGGTTTGTCTCAGGACCCAAGAAACTGTGTTTTAAATGCAACAAATTCACAAATATTTTACCTGCTTGGTCCCAGCAGGTATTTGAGTTTGTAACTCTTGCTTTCAAGCATATCTTAAGCCTCATCTCCTAGGCAAAGCCTTCCCCCATTGCACAAGCCCTTTGGGTTCATCCTGCATCCTAGTTTGTGTCACAACCATCCACCCATCACCCAAGCTAGAAATCTGGATGTCATCATGATTTATTCTGCTTCTCCTACAACTGCTTTAGGCTTCTCTCTACTGTCTGTACATATGCAAGTACCAAGAATAGTACCTTTGTTGAATGAATGAATGAATGAATGAATGAATGAATGAATGAATGAATGAAATGGAAAACAAGTTTACAATCTGTCTCCCTAACTAGATTATGAACTCCTCAAGGACAGCTACCTTGTAATAGAACTCTTTGTATCCACTGTTACATTTATTTAAACAAAAATTTATTAATGTAAGGATGAAGAGGAGGATGATATTAATACAAAATTGTGATTGGTGTTTTTCGTAAAGAGAAACCAATTCTCCTGTCTTAAAACATAGGTTTGCTTCTCCTGTCTTAAAAGAGAAGATTCAGCATCAAGATCAGTCTTACCTAAAATCACCAGTGCTCTTAGCCATACTCTTAGTGGTTAAATTCAGACAGCACGGCCAGTCTCTTGATGACCATTCTCTCCATAGCCAGGTTATTCCCTGTTAGCCAATCATGACCTGCCCCTTCCTCAGCCCCATCACCTAGACTCTTCAGCAAGGTCTCCAGTCTCTGCTGCTGATGACTGGCTATCAATTGCCACACCCCACTTGACTATCCTGTCCACCAGTGGTTTGGAAAGAGCACCCTCAGACGTTTTCACATGGTTTAAAATCCATCCACCTTACATATATCCTGCCTTAACATACTCATGACTTTTGCCTGGGTCTTCTTTCTCCGAACCTAGATCTCTAGATATCACTCTTGATAGCACACTCTGACCATCCCTATACAGTTTGCCCTCTGTTTGGTTCAGGAACCTGAACACTAGTTTCAAAACCATCCTTAGATTCTATGCCTAGTCTGCCCTTTTCTTCTGCTTTTACTTCTTACTTTTATGGGATCATCATACGTCTACCACCTTGACTGGCTGGCCCTTCCATCATAACCCTGTTGCTGAGTCTCTTCCTAGCTTCTAAGCCCCACTGCACTAACTCAACTCCTGGCTTTAGATACTGCAAGTCTGCCTGCAGGTTCTACTGCCATCGCAACCTGACAAGACCATATGGGGGTCGACTATAGCATAATAAATATGTAATTAATGTTTTAGAGCTCTGAATAAATTTGTTCTGTGTGACTATATAATGACTATAAAATATACAAATGCTATTTTAAGAACATCAAATTTTAGTTTGAGAAGGACTATAATATCATCAAAAAGTTCTATAACAAATTTCTGTACTATTCTGTAATATTTATAATTTACATTTGCTTTTGATATAAAAATGCTTTAGGGGTGATATGTTAAGAAGTGTTATAATTGCTGGATTAAAAGTGGCTTCACCAAACTCAGCAAAAAACTCATTTCCTTCCCCCTCCCCACCCCCACACACAACCCTGTGAAATCAGCACCCTGGGGAGGGCTTTACCTTGGAATATATGATAACCTATTTCCCCAATATTACAGAGTTAGATTCATTTATAATTTCCCTACACCTGATTCTTCTACCCCTTTTATTTGAGCCTATAATTAGCACTAAGCACATTAAATATATGTACCAGAGACTTAAATCTAAGGTCTGTTCATATGCCAGTTGAGCCTGAATCTCAGCAGAGTTGCAGCCAACACCTACTCTCAGTTCATCAGGCTCACCCATCACAAAATATGAGGATGAACAATGCCCATACCAAGAAACAAAAGGTATCTACCACTACAAGATAGTTCCTTCCATCTGCCCCATAAGATCTAAGTCCCCTCTCATTCTGAAGCAGAGCAGGCATCACCATCCCAAAATCCTCACGATTGAGGAATGGTCAAACCTAAGAGGGAAATGCAACCATGGACCAAAGTAGACTTATTATTATTGTAGTAAAAGAAGAATTCATAACATCAATATAAAGGTAGTGGTTACTAGGGGTTCTATGGGGAGGGAGAGGGAAGAGTAGGTGGAATGTAGGGCATTCTTAGGGCATTCGAATTATTCTGCATAATATTACAATGACAGATACAGGCCATTATACATTTTGTCAAAACCTACAAAACTGTATGGTACAAAGTATAAACCATAATGTAAACTATAGACCTTGATTAATACCAATACTTCAATATTTGTTCATCAATTGTAACAAAGGCATCACACTAATGTAAGACGTTATTAAAAGGGGAAAATGTGGGGGTGGGGTGGGATATATGGGAACCCTCTATACCTTCAAAGTAACTTTTCTGTAATCTAAAACTTCTTTCAAAATAAAGTTTATTGTATGAAAAAATAAAATAAAAAGTGGTTTAACCTTCTAAATCATCACTGCTGTTAAAATTTTATACTAGACAAATCATGAGATAAATACCTTTGTGATGTAGAAGATACAACAAGCTATCATGTGCTGAACACTTTCAAAACTCTCAGTTTGTTTCTTTGAGAAACCAATATTTGGTAGTCCTTGCAAAACCACAACACACTTTATCAAGATCTAAGAAACAGAAGCACAATGATATTTGTTTAAAAATATCGTCATTACCCATTACAAAATGTTCTATTCAAATCATGCACATTTTAAGCCATATTAATATTAATAAATTACTAAAATGTATAAAGGAATGTATTCTGAGATAAAATTGGTATATTCAATTTTCAGATAAGTCCCTCACCTAAGGTAACTTAAAAACTAGTGCAGAGAGCTGATGTGATTCAGTGGTTGAGTGCCAGCCTCCCTCATATGAGGTCCCAGGTTGGATCCCTGGGCCCTGTACCACAAAAAAACAAAACAAAACAAAACAAAAAACTAGTGGAGAAGATCAAATAAGTACATATATAACTATAAAACAAAGCACACGTTCACAAGTGTCATAAAAAGCACAGATATGTGGATAAAAGAAACTAAAAATCACACCCACTCCTCAATATGGAAGAGGATGTGGCATATATTACACTGTGATATCAGGTACTTGAAATAATAGCTTCTTTTTTTATTTAAAACCAAACATTAATATCCTAGAAAATCAATTAGTATTGGTGTTTATTTTCTATCCTTGTTGCTTCATATTGTATAGTTTAGCTTTCAATAATATTACTGAACAATAATGCTGCCATAAAAGTATAACTGAGATTGCTGGAATTTATTCATTATTGAGATCAATCCCAAAGACAAATTAATATATAGGTGTTGGTCATTTTAAGGCACATTAATTGACTCAAGCCACCATTCTAACAATATTGTTACTATGGTTAGAGCACACTTAGGAGTATTTTTTTTTTTTTTTTAAAGATTCTATTTATTTATTCATTTATCCCCCCCTGCTGCTTGTGCTCGCTGGGTCAGCTAACCACGCCGTGCGGGCAGGCTTGCCTTCACCAGGAGGCCCCAGAAACCGAACCCGGGGCCTCCCATATGGTAAACGGGAGCCCTACTGATTGAGCCACAGCCGCTTCCCAACTTAGGAGTATTTTTAATGCTTTTTTACTTCCTCCCTCCACCATCACCCTCCCCCACCCTGCCACACCATTTCTCCAACTCATGTTAACACCCTAGTAGTTTTGTAGTTTTTTCCAGACTCGTATAATCATATACATATGTATAAATGGACACACATATATAAAAGGAAGGTGGTTCTTATTTTACAAAGTGGGATTTATATACACTTTTTTGAACTGTGCACTTTTCCTTCAACCATGCCTTGTGAAAAATCCCTCCAAGTCTACAGGTATAGCTCTGATTCATTATTTTTAATGGCTGCATAATATTATTTGGTGCAGATCAACCATAATTTATTCGGTCATTTCCAGGCCCTTCCTGGTTGCACAATTTTACGGCTAAAGTTGTGCAATTTCCCAGAACTGGCCATCCCTGTTATTATGCTTTCTCTTTGTCTCCAGCTTTTTTGCCACCACCAAGAATGCCACAGTAATCATTCTTATGCCTACTCAGTTGCCAACTCTGAGTGGCACCTGAGGGGCCAGCACTGAGATGGCACCTAGTGAGGGTGAAGCACCATCCTCCAGGACACAATATGCATTCTAAATCAGTGACCATTATGTGGTACTGTGTCCCCAGTAGGTAGAAACATGGGTCCAGGAATCAAAGGGTAGAACTAGGAGTAGCACCTACCAAGTGGTGATTTATTCTATGGCATAAGTTACTAATAGAAGTACTGTTGTGTCAAGTTCATGTATTTTTAATTTTATTAAAATTCTATTCTAAGGGATAAATTACTAGTAGATGGAATGCCATGTCAGCTATATGTGTTTTTTTTTTTTCATTTTAATTAAAATTAGATTTAATTCAAATTAAGAATGCTTTCCCAAAATCCAAAAGTCTGTAACAATTCACATTTTCCCCATCAATGAATGAGAATGCCTTTGCCCTACATCCTACCAGCAATAGAAGTTATAGATCTTTTCAATTTTGCCAGTGATATTACATTGTTAATTTAATTTGCATCTCCCTGAATGCTAGGAGTTTGAGCATCTTTTCATATGTCTCTCGGCCACTTGGATTTGCTCTCCTGTGAACTGCCTATTCTATTCTTATCCTGTGCTCATCTTTCTATTACGTTGTTGGTATTTTATTGTTAATTTTTAGACTTTTTGTTATATACATTTGCCCTTCCTCATGTTGGAGAAATCTTTATCAAATCGGTCGTTTTTCTCCTATCTTTTTTCTAGTCTCTTTTGCCACACACACATTGCCTTACGTATAATTGAAACTATCTTAGCTTTCTTGTTGCATCTAGGAGTTCTGTGTTAATTAGAAAGGTTTCCCTCATACCTAGACCACACATGTAATCTCCTGGAAATTTTCCTAAAATTTTTGGCTTTCTTTACATATCACTGTTTCATGCATGTGGACATTTTGTATTCTGTACAAAATAGAATGAAACTACATTTTCTTTCAGATGAATATACAGGTATTTCAATAGCATGTATTTAAAATATCCATTCTCTTCCCACTGAAATGGAATGCCAATTCTGGCATACATTACATTCTCATGAATATTGAGGTCTCTTTCTGGAATCTCTCTTCAGCTCCTGTGATCTTTTCCTATTCCAAACAACACAATTTAATTAGAGACTCCTTTCCTAAGGCTTTACCTCATACCTCTAATCCATTCTCTGAGCTGTAGCCATGCTAGGACATTCCCCAAAAGCAAGTCTTACACCTAGTATCTCTCACTTCTAAGAAGAAAGGAAAATGCCAGGAAGAACTCTTTGGGTTTTGGAGGAAACACATTCTACAAGTGGGAAATCTGTTCCAATCCATTTACAAGTGGCATGGAAGGCTGCCAACTTGTGTGGCAACTGAGGCATCAGCTTTGAGATGACACCCAGTGAAGATGAGGCACCAAATAAAGGACATGGTATACACTCTAAATCAATGACCATTATGTGGTACCACTGTGCCGATGGTAAGAAAAACGTGGATTCAGGAACCACGGGGTTGAACTAGCATTAGCACCACTTACTGTCATTCTCAGTGACCCACTTGGGGAATCTGTTCTTCCCAAACCCACAAATCTAGGCTCTGTGGATTTAGAGGTCCTGATCCCATGAAAAGAAATACTTCCAACAGGGGACACATCAAAAGTTCCAATAAACTTCAAGCTATGGCTGATGCTCAGACACTTCAGCTCCTTCTGCCAAGAGACAGGCATGCAAGGAAAGAAGTTAACCAACTGTCAGAGATAATGAGCCTTGCTCATCAGGAGAAGGTTGTTGTTATTTAATGGAGGAGAGAAGAATACATCCGGCTCCACATGATCCACTGGGGCACCTCTTGGTACTTCCCTTCCCAATTATCTTTAACAACATCATTGAGGTATAATTGAAATACAATAAACTGAGCATAAGTGTACAATCTGACTAAGTATACAAAGACAATTTGAACATATAGACAATAGTGGGGCCATCACCACAATTAAGATAACATATACATCACTCCCAAAAATAGTCCTTATATTAGTAATTTATGTACTAATCTCTTTTTTTCCTGAGCAGTCAGACTAGAGGTTTATCCATTTTCTTGGTCTTCTCAAAACACCAGCTTTTTGTTTCACTGATTTTCTGTGTTCTATTTCACTGATTTCTGCTGTAATCGTTATTATTTCTTTTCTTGCTTATTTGGGGTCTCATTTGCTCTTATTTTTTCTATAGCCTTTTAAGGTGGTCATTTGACACCTTTCTTATTTTAAGCAGCCTTTTATCTGCATCCTACAAATTTTTTATTTTGTTTGTCTGTTTTTTTACCGGGAGGTCCCAGGGATCAAACCCAGGTCCCTCCATATGGGAGATGGACACCCAACCATTTAAGCCACATCTGCCCCCTCCCACAAATTTTGATATGTGTGTTTTCATTTTCACTCAGTTTGAAATATGTTCCAATTTCCATTTTGATATTTCTCTTATTCGTGGGTTATTTTAAAGTGTGTTATTTAGTTTCAAAATACCTTGCATATTTTCTAGACATCATGGCGCTTCTAAATTAATTCCATTTTGGTAGAGAATTTCCTTGTTATAATATAACTTGAATTCTTTTAAAATTTAAAGACCTACTTTATGGCCCAAAATATTGTCAATCACATATAGTATAATAACCTTACAACAATAAACTTCCATTCTCTATTATTGTCATACATTTTACTTCTATATATGTTATAAACCCCACAATATATCATCTTCATTATTATCATCATTATTATTATCATTTTTCCTTTAAAGAGTCAATTATCTCTTTAAGAAATGTAAATAGAAAGAAAAAAGTCACTGTTGTTTGCCAACATAATTCCTATTTATGGTGCTTTTCATTCTTTTGGATAGCTACAGATAAACATTTGCTGTCACTTTCTTCTGCTTGAAGGTCTTTCTTTAACAATTCTTATAGTGTATGTCTGTTGGTGATGAATTCTTTCAGCTTATATATGAAAATGTCTCTTCTTTTGATTTTGTTTTTGAAAGCTATTTTCACTGAGTAAAGCATTCTAGGTTGACAGTTTTCTTCCCCCTCCCCCCCAGTACTTTTAAAATGTTGCTCCATTATTTTCTATTTGCATTGTCTCCTATGAGAAATCTGTTATAATCCTTACCTTTGTTCCTCTGTATATAATGAATCATTCCCTCCCACCCCACCCACTCCACTGGCTGCCTTAAAGTAATTCTCTTTATTACTAATTTCCAGCAATTTGCAATTTGATTTTGATGTACCTTGGTGTGGTTTTCTTTATGCTTATTGTGTTGGCAGTCACTAAACTTTTTGAGTCTATTAGTTTATCGTTTTTATCAAATTTGGAAAATTCGGTGCCATTTTTTCCTTCAAATATTTTTCTGCCCCATCCCTCTTCAAAGACCCAATTACCTGTATATTGGGCCATTTAAAATAATCTCACAGCTTGCTAATGCTCTGTTTTTTTTGTTGTTGTTGTTGTTTTTTCCCTCATCTTTTTCCCCTTGTGTTTCATTTTTAAAAATGTCTATTGCTGTGTCTTCAAGTTCACTAATCTTTTTTCTTGCAGTGGCTAATATGACATTAATCCCAACCAGTGTATTCTTCATCCCATATATTGTAGTTTTCATCTCTAGAAGTTTGATTTGGATCATTTTTATCTTTCATGTCTCTACTTAAGATGTCCAGTCTTTCATTTAACTTCTTGAACAATGGAATAAATCATAATAACTGTTTTATTATCTTTATCTATTTAATTCTATCGTTATCTTTATCTATTTTATTCTATCAACTGTGTCAGATCTCAATTAGTTTGGATTGATTCATTTTTCCTCCAAATTATGAGTCATATTTTTTCTGCTTCTTTGCCACCTGGCAATTTTTTATTGGATGTAGACATTGTGAATTTTATCTCATTGGGTGCTGGATAATTTTGTATTCCTATAAGTATTATTGAGCTTTGTTCTAGAAAGTGAATAAATTACATGGAAACTGATCATTTTGCATGCTGCTTTAAGCTTTTAGGCAGGACCAAGAGTAGCAATTAGTCTAGAGCCATAGTTCTCCACTAGGGGGCTGCTTTAACCCACCTTCTCTTTATCTGGAAATATTTTTGGTTGTCAGAATGGTAAAGGATGTTATTGGCATCTAGTGGATAGAGGTCATGTACGCTGCTAAACATCCGACGATGCACAGAACTGTACTTCCCTCCCCCAGTTAAGAATTATCCAGCACCAAATGTCAATAGTGCCAAAGATGAAAGTTAATTTTACTCACTATTGAGAAAGAATCTTTTTGAGTTCTATATTAGATGCCCTGTGAATTATGAGGTTTTCCACTCCAGCTGGTAGGAACAGGCACTATTCCAACCCTGGGTAAACTCCACAGATTGTCCCCTCCAATCCTTTCAAATGGTTATTTCCCCAGCCTCACAGCCAACAGAAGTTCCCTTTCATATGGTCTGATCAGTACTCAGCTGAATACTCAAAGTGGATTCTTTAAATATCTCTGGATCTTTAAAGATCTCTTCAACTCTCTCCTCCCAGACTCCCAGCATTATCTCCTCAACTCAAGGGGCCTGCCAGGCTCCACTGGGTTTCCTCTCTCTGTACCATAGTGTAGAAATTTTCTACGTGCAGTCAGTTGATTTCAGCCAGGCAAACCTGAATAAAAGACTCAGCTACACATACCCAGACTCCTGATCACAGATACTATGGAATAATAAATGGGTGTTTTTTAAGCCACTCTATTTGTGACAATTTGTTAAAAGCATAGACATCTAATATAATCCCCACAGCCTCATCTCCCCAACCCTTTCCCTAAACTCTAACTCCTCCATCACCAAGACAGCAAATATTTTTTCTTGGACGATCCATGATTTTCCCCTCACATGATGACTTAAATAATATGCATTGAATATGTACTGCTGTTTCTACCATTACAAGAATAGGAAATTTGAAATAACTTTTAAAACCTAGAAAAGCAGCTTGCCAATATTTAAATATGGACTGCACTGAGATTAAATGTTTTCAGAGAAAGACATTTTATGTCTTTATGTTTTTCCAGACATCTAATTTAAATTTTAAAGTTTTTTCAGTTAACACCTGAAATTTCATAACTGTTGTCTTTTCACCTATTTGTCCTTTATGAGAGATACATTGCTTTTTTCTTTCCAAAATGCATTGTTGAGATACATTTGTAAAAATACTTTTATCTGGGGAAAAAAATTACCCTTACCTGTATGGCAGGTGCCAAGACAATATTGTGATAGATTATAGGGGCCAGGAGGCCATAACACTGCGTCACAGCTTGAAGGGCATAACTGGAATCATTTAAGAAATTGCTGAGTTCCAATGCCACTAATACTCTCTCACACTCAATTACTCTAGCAACCTGTAAAGAAATAGGCATTGTTACTCAAATTGGACATCTGGTGCTTAACTTATATGTCTCTAAGGAAAAGAGGCAGCAAATGCAATCCTAATGGCTTAACAACAACATAAATGTTGGTACAAAGAAAATTTAAATTCAGAAACAACTCTAAATCCCCAATAATGCTACATGTGGATAACACAATCTTAGAAATAAACTTCAGAGTTTTTGTAAAACAATTCAAGTATAAGTAATGATAGAAAAAGAACTAATCTTATTTTAATTGCTAAGATTAAATCTTGGCTATATTTTAATGTTTAAAAAATCTAATTTTTAGAAACAAAACATAACAATAATTAAATAAAACACTTATATAATATTCTCTCTCTTTGACTAACAGATCCCATTTCCTTTTTTGATTTGTGAGAAAAATGCTAAATTTTCAGTAGAACAGTTAACACCTGAAGTTTCATAACTGTTTTTCACCTATTTGTCCTTTATAAGAGATACATTGCTTTTTTCTTTTCCAAAATGCATTGTTGAGATGCATTTGTAAAAATACTTTATCTGGGAAAAAATCCTGGGGAAGGATTCATTATTTTTCTATATATACAAAGGAAATTATATACAATATATATGAGCAGTAACAAGAAATTTTGACCCAGCCAGTAATTATAAGAATATTTAAAAATTCTGGAATTCAGTGAAATACTTAAAGATTGCCTTTATTTTCAGACTAGACAGGCAGAAAGAGGAAATTCAATGCACAAATTGGTTAATAATGGTGAGTTCTTGAGGTCTATAAGATGGTGAACTTGTCTTAGGCAAAAGACCATGTTTGTTCACCTGCATATCCCCCCAAACTGGCACAGTTACATGTAATAATTGTGTTGATTAATTAATTAATTAATGGATGGGTAGGAAAAAGCCACTGTAAAAAAAAAGGGTGGGGGGATGGAGAAAGCCTCCATACCCGACAAAAAGGGGGAAGAGAGAGAAGGTTGAACAAGCTAGCATAAAAAAATAATGTGGGATCATTTTTAAAAGCAAGAGCATTTATGGGTTTGCAGATATGTACATAGAGCATTTGAAGAAACACCCTGAAAGTCTATTAATAGGTGCTAGGTGAAATTCCTACCTCTACAAAGGATGCAATATTATAATTAAAACTAATGTGGCAGATTGATATGTGCCAACATGAATATATGTCCAAGATATATTATTAAAAGGTGTTAAAAAAAAACAAGTTGCAGAACAGAAATAGGGCATGATTACATTTTTTGTAAAAATAATAATAATAACAATAACAATAATAGATCAATGCATATTTAAGAAAAACTGGGAAAAAAGCACATGAAAACAAAACTGTGGAATAGTTATGGGTAATAGAATTAAAATTGGTTTCACTTTATATTATGCATTTTTGAATGTTTAAAATACATGTTTCTCTTGTGCACAGGAATAAATACAAAGATAAATGGAAAAAAAAGAAAGAAAAACATGAATGTAGACCTATGTAACCAACATGGAATATCAAATAAACCAGCACAGTCACACAATGGCCTCTCAGCCCATTCACAAGCCAGAACATGCACTCCCAAAAAGAATATGAAGTTGAAACATCAGAAAACAAATAAAGGGGAACCCACATGTTTCCAGTCACTTTAATACACTTACCTGTTGAGAGGGGAAAATTTCATTGCCCTTAATATTGTCACAGAAAAGATTTTCTTCTTTAATTTGAATGTCGCTTGTTACAAAAATATTTCTAAGGAAAAGGTACAAAAGGATTGAAGAAGTCTCTGCCAAAATATCTGAATGTAATCTGCAAAAGGAACAATGTAACAGGTATAGATATAAAATGGTTTAGCATAAGTAAACTCACCTCTTTATATTGATCTGTTTTTCATAGCCACACAATGATTCCAAGATAGCAACAAAAATTTGTGGAACAGCTACTTTTATACAGCTATGAACTGTACAACAAGTTTAAATTAAAATTAAAAACCATACTTAACAAGTTTAAGCAAATAAAGCTTCTGGCATATTATGTCATAAACACATAAAAATAAATATTGGCAAGGTTTTTTTGGCTCTGATATATAAAGTTCTTTTCTGTCAATATATGGAAATCACTTTCAATATTGAGAAGCTTGGAAAATAAGCCCAATATCTAAATTAATAAACTTTCTGAAAATGAGACTCATTTATAGCAAAATTAGTCATGTTCAAAAATAAAAGACAGAGAATCTTGGATTATTTCTAATTGTCTTTTCTAAATTATAGTCAATAGTACCAAGCACCTCTTTACTGGCTCTCTTCCCTCTACCCTACAAAATTCTTTTCTTAAGCCTGCTTTCCCCTCAAGCTTCTGCCCTCTTTCCTCTTCTCTCTACCACCAAATTTCACATGAGTGGTCTTTGCTTGTTACAATCTTCATTTATTACACAGCCAATTGCAAAATGGTTTCTGGGCTATCCCATCACGCTACAAAAATGGCTTTCTTGAATTCACCAAGGGCCTCTTAATTGACAACTCTAAAAGCTTCTTCTTGGTTTTCATCCCACTCAACTTCTCTTTGGCATTATATTGAGCAACTACTCTCCCAGAACTTGTGAGAGCATTTAATGTCATTGGCCTGCCCTTCCTTGATGATACCCCTTCCCTTGGCTTCTGAGAAAGTACACTCTCCTGGGTCTCCTCCCAACTCTGATTTCACCTTTTCAATATCCTTCCTTGGTTCCATCTCCTGCTTCTACCCCTTAAATATAAGCAATGCCCAGGTTTCAATCCCCACCTTCTATCCTTTTTACTAGATAGTCATTCCCTTGGAGATAGCGCTCATTTTCAAGATTTTGATGATGACCTCTGTGGACAATTTCTAAATCTGTAGCTTTAGCCTTGCTCTCTCTCCTGAGGGTTAGTACCTACTTGAGATCTCATATTCACAAAGATGTCCTGCTGGAAATTCAAATTCAAAATGTCCCCAACCAAAATTATTACCTTCCTCCTAAAACTTATTCCTCCTCTCATATTCCCTTAGAAAATGTCATTGACTTCCCAGTCAGGTAACACTAGAAATCTCAGTCAACTTTCACTCCTTCCTCTCTCTTATCCCCACAAATCGTATAAAACCTTCCAAATATTATCTCTTCCTCATTCAAAGTACCTCTCAAATCCATCCCCCATAGTACCTAGTATCCTGGTATGTTATCAATTCTAAGCCTGTTTAATTGAATGGAACTATACTTTTATGTGAATAAGCATTATCTATGTCTTGCCTCAACCAGCATTTGTATTTTTAATCTCATTATCTTTGATTGAGAACAAAGAGCTTTGTCTTCTTATTAAAGGGGTTCCAGGCACTAAGAAGCATGCAGGGGAGATTGGTGTTGTGTTGTTGGGGCAGCCAGAAGTCACATTGATGCGCACTTCTGAAGCTGCTCTTAAACTTTGTTCTTTTAAGGAGGAAAGGCTATGAAGCCTAAAAAGATGACCTGTGGCTTCTACTTACTATATGAACTCTACTGGCTTTTTTGTAGTTGTGGAACCCCAATCCTGGGAGCTCTTCAAGCCAAGGGGAAAGACTTCTCACCTAACAGGCCACCCACCAGTCCCTACACTCAACCGCAACCTGACCCTTCTCTGATACAAAAGTCCCTAATGAATATTTATGTTTTCTGATATAACTGATGTTACCTTGATTGGTATGTAATATTTTTATTCCATAATCTTCATTACTGTACATTCAGGGTACATCCATACGCCTCCAATATTTTTCTCCCTCTAGCAAGGAAGTTTCTAACAAGGACCAAAGACCTTGGAATGTATACTATTATTACAATACTTACTAGAAATAATTTTATGTGGGCTATCTTAACATGAAATTGAAAGTAAACTGATATTAGGCCTTACAACCAATATCTATATTTTCAATAAACAAATTCCTAATTTAAAATAATATTTTAAATTACCGTCTCTGTGTAATAGTCATTGTGTTGCTTAAAGAAATAACAGATTGGTCATTGTGAGGTGGTGAAGCAACAAAATAATCCCAAACTGGTGAGAAAACGCTCTTAGTCAACTCATAGTTATCAATCTGATAGGCAACCTATAACAAAAAGCACATTATCTTATGCAATGTTTTTATTTGTGAAATGTATATTTTAAGCAAGAATTCTGATAAGATTCTATCACACACTAATCTCATATACAGTTGTTCATATTTGCTGTTCTAGTCTACAGTTCCATCGTAAGGTAACAATGGCCAGTGGCAAGGGAGACAGGCACATTTTGAAATCTCTTTTATTTCTAAATTGCATGGAAATTTGAAACTCTTTAAGGATGTTTAAAATCCTCATAAGCAAAACAAAGATCACATCTGAGCCAAATTAATTTCATTTCCATCTATCTCAGCAGTTCACTCCATTTATTATAGATACTGTTATAATGAACAATCTGTTCCAAGAGAAACAATCAGATTTCCCAAACCCAAAATATGAAATACACTTCATTCTCTTCTGGTTCTGACTGACACTTTCAGAGCTTCTGTGCAACAAAGGATTCACAGCTGAAAAGACTAAAGAATAAAACAGAAAAGCTTCCAAGAAGCCGTGATATGTTTTAACACATTTAGCATTAGGAGAAATAACTGATTTCATTGATAAAGTCCAGAAGCTCAAGGAAAAAAATCATCAACATAACATTTTTACACATTTCTTTTGATAGAATAAATTTCTTTAAAGCTATTTCTAGAAATTATTCATTTAAATATGTATATAATAATATAAAATCTCACCAAGTGAGTTATGTGCTGGTTCAAATCCTTTATGGAAGGAGGGAGGGTATAAAGTATAAATAATTTTGTTGAATTAAATATGTAAATGGCATATACTAGATATATTTCACTCAAGGAAATAACTTGTTGGGCTAGAATCTTTAAAATTCCAAGTCCGTACTCATAATCATCAGTAAAACTTTTATGAAGTTTCTACTCTGTGCTCAACACTGTAGGGATAGATTCTTCAAAGCATAAAATGGTCTCATACTCCATGAAACTAATCAAGGTATAGACATAAAACATATAAAATCATAGAAAAGCAACAAAGAATACATAATTGTGGAAGTTTAGAAAAGGAGAAATGAAGGCTTCAAAGAGGAGGCAGGGCTTGAATTGGACCTTCAGGCAAGGATAAGATTTGGATCAGCACAATTTAGACATAATCTGAAAAAGGTCCAGTAGTAGAAATCACCACAGTACATTAGGATACACTGGAAAGCTGGATCATAATTTGAAGAAAAGTGAGTAATATGATTGGACAGGTAAAGTGAGACAAGATCACAGAAAGCCTTGACTATCAAGTGGACATATTTAAACATGGTAAGTGCAGTACTAAGCATTTTACATGCATTATTGTCTTGAGTCCTCATTGCAACCCTATGAAGTAGGCTCTGTTACCACCCTATTCTGCAGATAAGGAAACTGGCACGTTGAAATGTTGAGTAACTTGTACAGAGCCTCACAGTCTGTAAAAACGATGGGGCCAAGACTTACAGTGGTAAATGAATTGCTTCTCTGGGCTGCATTTGTCCAATGAAGGACTTGGCATAAAAGTTTTAAGATTTAACACGGAAAATGACAGGTGATATGCAAGAGGGTTGGTGGAATGATAATTGGCTTTTCTTTCCTTTAAAAAAAATCTTTATCATTTTTTAATAATTTGTCCAATGAATGCATATAATGAGACAAGAAATGATACCATAATATAAGTCTTGTAAAATCATGAGTTTTAAAACAATCTTTCTCAAACAAAATGGGATTGGCAGAGGAAGGATTAACTTAACCTCAGTTTCCTCAACTATAAAATGAAAGTAATAATACCACCTCACAGAGTTGTAATAAATGGGATGAAGGATTTTAAAATGTCTGACACAGGATAGTTTTTTTTTTTTTAATATATGAAATTCTCTATTTCCTTATTTCAACAAGATATTGACTGCACATATTATTTGATTTAGTAGTTCAAAAATCTATCATCTCTAAAGTCAAGATTAGAATCCTGCCCACAAATTTCTAATGTTCTATATTTTATAACACATTATCTGGCCATTCTCCACTTAAAAATGAAGCATAAAAGAAATGAGTCAATAAAAAGGGGAAAACTGAAAAATATCCACAGAAAATATTTATTTCATAAACGTTCCTCAAAAATTTCCAGATAGCCTAAGTTAATAGCTTCATACGTTAAGGGAAAACTTAGTGCAGATTTACTTTATTTTACTAATGTTTATGGAATATTGTTGAGTAAAAGTAGAACTTAAAACCCCCAAAACATTTAGTGAAATACCTCCATATTTTACTATAAAATATTTAAAAGATGTTATAAAGAACGGAATTATCCAGAGACTAAAACCTAACCACTTTCATGAAAATTAAATTGCAATTTCAAAAGAAAGGGGCATTTCCTTGCTAGAACTTTTTTTTTTTCTTTTTTAGGCCAGTAAAAAGAATTTATTGGGAAATGAAGGAAAAGAACAGATCTTGCTGAGATATGGGAGAGAAGGATGGAAATACGCCCTGAGATTTGGTGCAGGCTCCCCTTGGCAGAGAGAGTGAGCTCTGGCTCCTGTGGAAGAAGCTTAAACACAAGTTGTAAATTAAGGAGGTTTAGTAGGTGAGAAAATTTTGCTTTAGCCACTTAACGCTATGAGAGAGAATGTCATAAAGGAACAAAAGGGCTGCAAATATGGTATCAGTTAAAAAATATAGGTCATTACTTCATGATATTTCTCATATCCCAGCAGTATAGCCTGGACTTAGTTTTATTAACTTTCAATGAAAGTTCTGCCAAGTAGAGCCTTCGAGTCAAACCACTCCCTAGAGAAGAATTAGGCCTTGCTGAAATATCTGCTTCTTTACTTTCAAATAACTCCATCACTGCAAATTAGGGGACATATTAGATTCCCAAAAAATCAAAACATCAGGAAACCATGGGCCAATATTACATGCTAAGCCAATGCTAAACAAATCCTAGCTATGCTCTCAATTTAATTTCTTTGAATATTATAATACAAAATTCTCCTGTGATTTTAGTTTATAATACTAATCAACTATTAAGAGAAAAAAAATAGGAATGTGATAACATTTCGAAGAGCCACCAGCTCTACAGCCAGCAAAATGCTTAAAATTA
This sequence comes from Tolypeutes matacus, assembly GCA_026826555.1. Taxonomy (NCBI): domain Eukaryota; kingdom Metazoa; phylum Chordata; class Mammalia; order Cingulata; family Chlamyphoridae; genus Tolypeutes; species Tolypeutes matacus. The sequence goes on along the minus strand of JAKSZT010036119.1, from coordinate 29,409,190 downwards.
AATGCTTGAGACTTAGTTCAATGAGCCACTCTTTCTAGTGTCCAATTCACTGGTGTAATGTTAAAGACAGGCAATCACTATTTCAGCTAAAATGTGTTAACTCATGAATATATCTGCAACTAAAAACAATCATATTTATTAAGTGTCTACCTTGTGACAAATGCTATGGTTAAACATTTGACATGCATAATTCCATTTAATCTTTATAACATATCTGGGAAGTCACTACTATTATTATCCCTGCTTCCCAGATGAAAAAAAAAAGGCTTAGAAAGACTGTTACTTGCCCAATATCACACAAGTAGTGTGAGGAGCTGGAATTTGAATTCAGGTCTGTCTGTCTCTATTGACCCAGAAATTTCACCTCTGTGAATTTATCCTAAGAATGTAACCATGGATACAAGGATGTGTATAGCAGCGTTGTTTACATTAGCAAAAGATTGGACAGTACCTAAATAAACTATGATATATCCATAAGACGCAATACCATGAAGCCATTAAAAGTCATGTTTCAGAATACATAATGGAATGGGAAAAATGTCAACTATATATTAAATATTAAAATCAGGATGCAAAGTAATATATAATGTTTATATATGTGTATATGTTATATTTATGCTTGTGTATTTGTGTGTTTTTGTATTTGTAGTTCAGTTTCACAATCTTGGCACTATTGACATTTTGGGCTGGATAACTTTTTGTTATGGGGAGCTGACCTATGCATTGTAGGATGTTTATCAGCATCCCTGGCCTCAACTCAACTGAATGCCAGTAGCATTCCCCTAGTGGTAACAACCAAAAATGTCTCCAGGCATTGCCAAATAATACTTTGGGGTCAAATTTGTCCTCAGTAGAGAACTTCTGCTCTAGATGATAGGATTAAAGGTAACTTATTACCAATTTGTACATTTCAAGATTTTCCAAATTTTTAAAAATTAATATGTGCTACATTTGTAATCCAAAAAAAAATTATTATAAAAAGCAACTCAAAATAAGAGAAAGAACAATTCATATTTATGACCAAACTGCAACAATGAAAAATATGTATTAAAGAAACTAGAATATTTGCTGTGATTTCTTTCCATCAGAAATTACTTAGTAACTGCTTAAAGGAAAAAAATAGAATTCTACCTGAGTCAAGAACATCCGAGCAGTAACAGCAGAAAGAGGTGGATAAACCAAAATTGGCTTAGTTGTCTCCCCAATGGCATCACCAACAAGCTTTCCATTAGAAGAATACGCAGCAACTGCAAATATGTATTTTTCATTGGTTTCTAAACCTTTCACTTCAAAAATGCTTTTACCATCAGCTGGTATCTATTAACAAAAATGTATTTCATGTTATGTGTGGAAAAGTAAAATAACGTGACTTTTTAAATATAATTAAGTAAACTTTGTATGTAAAAAACAAAACCTTTTTTATTTGCTGTTGGATTTTAGTTATGACTCAAGTTGAAATTAGAGAGATTCACTGAAACAATGACTTCATAAGGAAAATCAACGCAATTATCACTGAAGTAGCTTTGAGTAAGATTTCCTGACATTTAAAGGTTTCTAGGGTTTTTTTTTTATTTGACCTACCGCTTCTCCTGAGTTTGGGAGATGATTATTGTTTAGCCTTACTTTTCCATAACTTCCTTCTGCTTTGCAACCCAAAATGCAGTACCAGGAGACCTGCAGAGGAGAGAAATGAGTCCATCACCTACAGTCTGTTTAACAAAGTATTCAATTTCTTTCATCTCTCTCAGCAAAAGGAATACTTTTCTGTATAAGAACGTAACTATTCAAGTTTTAAAACACAAAATCGAAGTTTACAAATATACTTAAATTTAATCTCAGAAGAGTAAAGGTAAATATGTGGCTAGTTTACCTGGGATTACCAAGACTTAAATATTAGTCATTTTTAATTATTTTTAACTCCCATTAACTGAGAAGTTCCTATGTGCTAAGAATTGTTGGGAAATTTGCACGTATTTCTAATATTCACAACATTCTTATGAGATAGTTATTATTATTGTCGTTTTGCTTTAAAAGAAACAGAGATGCAGAGATGTTAAATAATTTGCCCAAGGGCAGACAGATACAAAGATGACTTAATCTTGATGGAAAACAGCAACACTGAAATAATCTTCACATTTTATTTCATGATATATGACAAAAAATCAAGATACTAAATTACAGTATTTAAAATAAAATGCAAAAAAGGAAATGAAAAAAGCCTGGAAGAAAATGTCTCCAGATAAGAATAGTGGGAGGATTTGGATGATGAAATCGTAAGATTATGGATTTTTTTTTTTTTTTGCTAGTTTATATATTTCTGAAACATGATATAACTTTGATCATTTTAAAATACAGACATAAACCAAACGAGAAATGCAAGTTCCACAGAAACAGCTAAACTTAAATTTGATTAAATGATTAAACAAGATGTCCTTCTGCCAAAATGTCAAAATAATAGAGATTCCTTGTTGGAATGAACTAGTCTCACTAACAGATCAGTGTAGGGGGAAAGGGTACAGGTTGGTACCTAGGGAGTAGAATTATGAACCACCTACACTGTCCGCAGGGGTTTGCCATCACTGTGACATTCCCTTTCTCCAGAGTCTCCAACTCACATAATCTCAACTCCTAAACTGCAAGGGAATTGTGATAGAAAAAGGGAGAACATAATTCTAAGAAACTGCCTCCTTACAGTTTATACCTGCCACTTCTTCCACCAGGACAACAGACAAATCCTAATGCTGTCTAGTCTACACCAGTGGTTCTCAACTCTATGGGCCAGAATCTCTTCTTAAAAAACAGGATTTGTATAGAATCAACCTTTTAAATTAATTGATTACAACTACCCAATCCTGAACTCAGTCTCACTGAATTAGAATTTCTGGTACAGATACACAGACCTCTATATTTCCGAAGAAAATGGCTTAAGTGATTGTGATATAAACACCTAATTAAGAAGCAATAGTCAAAGGCAGGAGGACTCCAAGGACAGAGAAAGCACTGAAAGAATTTGGAAGCTGGAAGCCAGGGGCAAAAATGAGATGAATGTCAGAAACATTTAAAAACTAATTTCCCTTGAATTCCCATGCAAAAAGAGTACCATTTTTCATAGGAGGGGAGAAAAGCCAACACAGAAAGAATGTGTTATATTACTTAGCTCATTATTGCTCTAAGTTAAGCTCTAATATATAAACCAGAATTTGAAAGGTAAAATTCTCTTTAAAATTAATTTTATAAGCTAAATTTATGTTTCTTATTTTGTCCATAGATGAAAACATCTTAGTTTGTGTAACCGTGAGAAGCAATGTGTAATCAGAATCTACATAAAAGATACCATGAACAAATAACCACTAACTTTACAAGTGCAAGTTAGAAATAATAAAAATAACATCAGCATTTTCAATTGTAAAAAAGAGATTTTAATGAAATCAATGCCCTAAAAAGAGATTTTGATAAAACAAAAGATGGCTGAAGCCACAAACACGAAACTTATTTAAGCCCATAGCACCATCTAGTGTTGATGTGTAGGTAACAGAAGGGGATGATTTCCAAACGCACACAACTCTACTAATGTAAAATATGCATGAACTTCATATAATGTATAAGTGACAAGTCTTAACCTAAAGGTCAAATATGGAATTCTTATGTCTTCCTATTTCCAAGCATTGTGGAATAAAATTAGTCAATAAATTGAAATACATCAAAGATAAGATTTTGGTTAAATAAACCAAAAATTTGATTTAAAAAGCAACAAAAACTCTCAGTAAGTCATACGATCAGTCATCTGAATTTCAAAAATAAATGAAGCCTATTCTTAAACATATTCAGAGAAGTCTGAAGCCAAAATTTAAAACTGCTAGCAATAGCAATACTGCATTTCTGATAGCACAGTAAAGTGTAAGATGAATGCTATTTCTCTTCTTCCAGTTATAAAGCATTATGAAGGTGGTATAATTTCTCACTGATATCCATTTCCCATTAGTCTGAAGCCCCTCAAGGCAAAGAACCATGCTTTGGGTTGCTCTTTGTAACTCAATTATCTTGAACAGAGCTTGACAGGTAATAGACAACAAATGCTTGTTGGACTGAATTTATGAAAAATATCGTTGAATAATGTAATCATAGTCTATAACTTTATTAAATGTTTTGAGCAAACATGACTACATATTTTTAAAATGAGTGGTAAGAAATAAGTTAATATACCAAGAATGTTATATACTTTTTATTTTAAAATTTTCCCAGTAAACACATTTTACAAATGAAAAAAAAAAAAAACACAAAAACTCAGAAGATGTACTTAAATTTCCTAAGGTCATACTGCTAGAAAAGGGTGGGAGCTAGAATTTTAAATCTTTGTCTGATTCCAAAGCCACCATATGAAGTTGATGTAACTTCAAGTAGAACATTCTGAGGAAAATCAGAGAAAGTACTTTCATTTTTATACATCAGAAGGTATGTTGCTCATGATGCAAAAGAAGAAAATATAATATTTAAAATATAAATTAGATGGAACCAAATACTCGTGAGGAAACTAAACCTCAGCTTTTAGTCACCTTTAGGCCAAAGTTCCAAGGCATCAGGTATGAGAGAATAAAAAGTTTGTCCTTTAATAAATACATAAAGATTTGTAAGTTACAATATGGTTGGAATTGTCATTTGTTTGCACTAAAAGAATCCCCATTTACTTGGAAGGACTTTGGGAAAAACCTCTAGATTCACCATTCCCAAATTTCCACACTCTGCTGCCTCATCTCTATCATTTGCTCTGAGAATATCTTCTACCATCCTCAAACTTCTGAATCCATTTCAAGAGAGATCTCCTCAATCTTTGAACACACTAGGATGTCAGCGTTCTTCTGTGCCATGGCAATGAAGATACTTAAAGGGATATGCTTCTCTTCTGTTTCTCCTTACCATATATTTGAGTACAGCAAGGCTGTATGGACAGACCTCACCATAAATGAAATAAAAGGGAAAAGTCATGAAATTAAATATGGTTAAGAAATTAGCACACTATCCCAGTGGTCAGTGCTCAGAAATAAGGTCAAATCTACTGAAGTCCTAAAGGCAGTAAAAGTGTCAATCATTATAGTCATAAATGTACGTATGTCACTTTGCATGAGGTAAAGACCATAATGGGCACCATACCTTAACATCTGAAATAAATGGAGCAGGTTTGAACATCACAGAACAATGAGTTCGGGATAGCAGGATTGGTGGAGGAGGGATTCTGCTTTTCTTTTTTTTCAAAGTTTCCAAATCTTTTTGATATGAATATAGGGCATTTTGTTCTGCTTCGGTCTTCTCAATTAAAGAATATGCTTCCTATAATGAAGTGTGAAAAGAGAAAATACATTTCAAGAGCTTGAACTTCATTTATATGCAGAATTCTGGTGATGTTAAACATTATCTTGCTATATGTAGCTTTTTGAGCCTCAGAGATATGCATATTTCAATCATGGGATGATTTTGCAGAAATTATAAAATGCTACTAAATAAGGCTATGCATGATCACCAACAGTATCGTGTTTGATGTTTAATATATTTATCATTATTGTGAATTAATGATACATTTCTCTTTTTAAATCAAAACCTCTGAATATCTACCAGCATAGTTCATTGTCCTTAAGAAATTTATAACATCTACATTTATACTGATGAACTGTACACCCACCCTTAATACAGCTTGAGGTACAACTCTCAAGTAATGAGACTATTGGTATAAGCAGTTTATAAAATGAATATTATTGAGAGTCTCTTACTATTAGCAAAAAAAATAAAATAGATAAAACCACTTATTTCACAAACCAGAAGGAAAGGTGATCACTTTTTGAAAGGTTATACACAGAGAGATAACATATAAACAAAAAGATGCATTAAAGAATCAGGTCTAAATAATATTTCAACAGTAAGGCTAATTATATCAGCAATACTAATACCTATAAGTGGATTAAACTCTCCTTTTTAAATTAAAGGCAAAGATTCTCTAATTGACTTCCAAAGCAAAAATCCTGGAGCAATTAAAAATAAATCAGTGATGGGGAAAGAACAGTCTTTTTTCAACAAATGGTGTTGGGACAACTGAATATCCACATGAAAAATGAAGTTGAACCCCTACTTCACATCATATACAAATATTAATTAAAAATGAATCTCAGACCTAATTGTAAGAGCTAAAATTATAAAACTCTTAAAAGAAAACATGGGAGTAAATCTTCATGTCCTTAGGTTAGGCAATAGTTTCTTAGATAAGATATCAAAAGCATAAGCAACAAAGATAAAACAGATAAATTGGACTACCTCAAAACTAAAAACTTTTCTGCTTCAAACGACACCATCAATACAATCAAAAGACAACCCTTCCACTTGGAGAAAATATTTTTGAATTATATATCTGATATTGGACTTGTATTCAGAATATATAAAAAACCGTTACAACTCAAGAATAAAAAGACAAATAACCCAAGTTTAAACATGGGCAAAGGGTATGAATAGACATTTCTCCAAAGAAGAATTTTAAAAGGTCCATTATAAACATGAAAAGACGCACAACATCATCAGCCGTTAGGGAAATGCAAAGCAAAAACACAATGAGCTATCACTTCACACTCACTAGGATAATAATAAAAAAGACAGACAATAACAAGAGTTGGTGAGGATGAGGAAAATTTGGAACCCTCATACATTGCTGGTGGAAATGTAAAATGGTGTTGGCACTTTGAAAACCAGTTTGATAGTTCCTAAAAATGTTAAACATAGAGTCACCATATGACCCAGCAATTCCACTCCTAGGTATAAAACTAAGAGAAATGAAAACATATGTCCATGCAAAAATCTGTACATTAATGCTTATAGCAGCATTATTCATAATAGCCAAAAAAACTAAAAACCCAAATGTCCATCAGCTGATGAATAGATAAACACAATGTGGCATAGTCACACAATGATATATTATTTGACAATAAAAAGGAATGAAGTACTGATATATGCTACAACATGAATGAATCTTGAAAATATAGCAAGTGAAAGAAGTCAAAAACAAAAGATGCATATTGTATGATCCCAATTATGTGAATAGGCAAATCCATTGAGACAGAAAGTAGATTAATGGTTGCCTAGGGTTGGGGTGGGGTTGGGGAAATGGAAGTGGCTGCTAATGGGTACAGTGTTTCTTTTTGGCATGATGAAAACATTCTAAAATTAGATAACAGTGATGGTTACACAATTCTGTGAATATCTTTAAAACCAATTAATTGTATATAATTTTAAGGGGTGAATTTTATGTTATGTGAATTATATCTCAATAAAGCTAGAAAGAAAGAGGGGAGGAGGGAAGAGAGAGGAAGGAAAACAGACAAACATATCATATCATGAAAAAGCAAACAAAACCCAAAGAAAAGAAAAGAAGTCAGGGTTCTAATAATTATTAGACAAAGACATTTTCAGCTAAAAAGCATTGAATGGATTAAAGATATAATAATATATTGATAGTGGCTACAGTTCAAAAAAAAAATACAACTCATAAGCTTTTATGTGCCATGACATCCAAACATATAAAGCAAAAACTATTAAAATTCCAGATGAATGAAAAGAAACAGAATTGGAGTGGAATACTTTATATCACCTCTTTTCAGTGTTGATAACTCAAATATTCAAAAAATATATATGGATATGACAGATTAATAAGTGAGGTTTATTTTAAAATATATATATAATGATATACATCATTATACATTAATGATATATAATAGAAAATACACCACCTTCCATAGTGTCCATGAAATAAAACATTAAGGCACAAATAAAATCTCAATTATTAGCTAACATTTGCTGAACACTTATTATGTGCCACACACCATGCTAAGCATCTTATATACATTATTTCATTTAATCTTCATAGATAATCTTTGGGGACTCTTATAACTCCCTTCTACAAATTAGGAAGCCAAGTCTTACTAGGTAAATGCAGGATTTAAACCCAAGTTATCTGACTCTGAAATCCATTCTCTTAACAAAAGTAATTTAATGCTATCAGTAACTATAATGATCATATTCTATGAAAATAATGCAAGAAAATTAGAAATGAAAATTAAAAGGTTAAATAGAAATCTCCAACCACCTTAAATAAATATTAAGTCAAAAACAAAGGAAAAATGTAATTATAGGATATTTAGGAAACAACCATGTATCAAAAATTATGGAGATGACTCAATACAACAAAGCAATGAAACAAGATGTCCACTGATGCAGACAGAAAGAACAGATACTCTAGTATAGTCTGTTCTTGACTACACAATGCTAATGGAAAAAAGATGGGAAAACATTTAAGAAATGAGTAAAAGTAAAACTGTTTCTTTACAAAGGCTAAAAAAAATTATGGCGAGGAGCAGGTGTAGCTCAGTGGTTGAGCACGTACTTCTTATGTACAAGGTCTTGGATTAAATCCCTGGTACCTCTTTTAAAATTATGGCTTGAAACTACTGTTGTACTCAGATGTAAAGCCATAGCCTTTAATATTTTCATTTTTAATAAAGAAAGGTTTTTTAGTTAATGTTTCCCAAAATGTGAAATATCAAGATATACTGGCCAAAGTTTTTCAGTATTATTACTTGAATGTGAACTTGAAAAAATCTGCCCTTCCAATTTATGATTTTTCAGTTATTTTCCTTTGGAAGGACTAAAGTAGGTAATAAGTTTAAAAAGTAAAGTTGGGAAATACTGAAATAAATGAACAGTCAAAACAAAACAAACAAGAAAAATTGAAAAGAAGCACGAAAAGAAAAAGAAGATATTAATTAATTTTAAAATGTTAAAGCAGTAGAATTAATAAATTCTAAAATTAATAAATTAATAAATTCAAGATTAAGCCCAAATATAATCTAATGGATGACAAAAATAGTAAACAAAATTGCCACCAGATTAAAATAATGGGGGAAAGAGACACACATATAAAAACCGCGATGAGTAGAGAATTTTTAAGTAATCTAAAATACTGAAATAATAAAAGTTAAAACTCTAGGTAAAATGAAAGACTTCTGATGAAAATACAAAGTCAGCAAACTGACTCAGGAAGCAGAACCCTTTAACATATGAATAATGATGGAAGAAACCAGAAAAAGGATACAAAAACTATTTCCCATGAAAGTGTCAGGCTCAAGTTATTTCACAAACAAAATATTTAGAATCTCAAAGAAACGATAGTTCTTATGCCATTTAAAATATTCCCAACTATATAGAAAGGATAAATAGCTTCTCAAATTAATTTTACAAAGCTATTATAACTTTGATAACAAAATCTGAAAAATGATTGCATATAAAAATACAGTACAATATTCCTACAAACATAAATGCAAACATCCTAAATAAATACTAATACATTGAATCTAGCAATATAATACAAGAATAATATACTATAATTATATTGTCTTTATCGCTGGAATGCAAAGATAATTTAATATTAGGAACTCTATGAATATAATTTAATATCCATAAATCAAATGAGAAAAAATTTATATGATTAGAGTGCTAGCTGGCCCAAAAGATACTTGAACATTTTTAACATTCACTACTGATTTTTTTAAACTGAATAAACCAGGAAAGCTATTTCTCAGGCCTGAGAAAAAAAAATTTATTTTAAGCCAATAACCAAAATCATACCTAAGAGTGAAGTACTGAAAAAATTATCAACAAAATCCAGAAGGAGAGAAAATGTCAATATTCCCTCTTTTTTCTGGAAGTTTTATCCAATTTGACAAGTACAAGAAAAAAATCCTGAAAATGAGAATAAAAAATGTCTGTTGATCAAATTTCAAACCCATTTCATTGTGATACAAAACCTGTGCTCTTTACTCTACAGCAGACATGTGGAGCTTGAAATTTCCATTTGGAAATCTGGACCTCAAGCTCAATAGAGAGGATAAGACTGAAGATAGAATTTGGGAGTATTATATGCATTAAAGTGATATTTAGAGCTGGGTGAGTAAACCAGCTGCCTGTGGGAGTATGCATCATGAAACTATGGTGTCATACATCTTTTCCTAAAATAATGAATCTTGGCCTAAATTGAGACCAGAATTAACTTCTCATTTTTATTTTTTATTGGAAATAGTTGACATTAAGGTCTAAAATCATTAGTCATGATTGAAATTTATCTCTAATGTAAGTGGTCTTTTAATTCCATTTGTTCTATGGCAAGAGACCTTGGAAAAAGTTTCTGCACTTGCAGGCCAAGAATCTTAGCCATTTGTATAAGACAATCGTTGTTTCATGTGGGAAGGGATGTAGTATATGGATGTATAATATGGTAACCATGTTTCCAGAGCCTACATGCAAAAGACTTTAGGAGTTTTGACCCAAAAGCTAATTTATATACAATAAGGGAGGAAAGAGCAAAAGCTCTGAAGCTCTGAAGATCCCTTGCTCTGTAGCCTATTTGTATATTTCTATTAAAGAACAGTAGAAGCTCACCTACTAGTACCCAACAAGGATAGTTGGAATTGTATTAATCTCATCTCATTGCTATCAATCATCTATCTTGTAAATTAAGGGGTAAATTTAGGGATTAAGTTAGGGATTGCTCCCCTTTTGAAACAGTCGTCAGGTCCTTTCCATAGAGTTTAGCCATAGGTGACTCTCTCCTTATATGCTCCTTCTAAAATGAGGGGTAAGTAGGGTGGATAGATGAGCATACTTACCTTCTTGGGAAGGAAATCTCACTAACAGAAGGCTAAGAAACCTATTTATATCTGATCATAATTTAATATAAACTGGAAAAGAAAGAAAAGAAGCTTTATTGGGGAAAAAAAAAAAGTTTAATGACTGCTTAGTATTCTGAATGCTGTCTCTCTCTTTTATCTAAAAGGAACAAATGAATTAATTATGGCCTGGCACAAAGAGGGGAATCACTCTTGATCTTGATCTTTGGCCAATAAAGTCCCAAAACATTTATTAATTAAATGTTTTTCAAATGATATTGTATTCCTTTATATTAACATATGATGTGTTTGTTTCTACCACTGTAAGGAAACATCTTCATCAGCAAGTGCTTTCTAGATAACTTGTTAGTCTTTGCTGCAACTAATGTTTGCTTTCACCAAAAAACAAACAAATAAAAAATATCATTTGGATAGAAAATGTTCCTAAAGTGGAAACAAATGCTTCAAAGTTGTCAGCCAAATTCAACACTGCCTTTCAAAGCGTATCAGAATCTAACAGTTTCAAGGGATTTCACACCATTTCAAAATGGAAAGTGGCATTAGGACATCAGTAACATCTTACACCAAAGGAGGCTGTCCTCAAAGGCATGTATCAAACTATCTGTGAAAGATGTTGTGAAAATCATGAGTGCTGTTCACAACTATTCTAGTTCTCTAGTCCTCATCTAAGCATGTGGCACTTGATTGCCTTCTTGGAATTGGGTATGGCCATTTGACGTGCTTTAACTGATGAAATATGAGCAAATATTTGTTTCTTCTGGACAGAAGCTTTAAGATCCAATGTTTGCTCTGTGTGTCCTCCTTTCCCTCTGCTGTGGAGAGCAGTAACAGAAGTTGCTCAGTCAGCCTAGGTCCCAGAGTGAGGGTCACATGGAGCAAGGACCCCAACTGACTCACAGTGGGCATGTGGGTGAGCAAGAAAAAATGTGTGCTATTTTAAGCAAATGAAATTTGGGGGGTTGTTTGTTACTATAGCAATATATAGTCCATCCTAAATGACACAGTTAAGTAGCTTTTTTAAGCTGTTCTAAAGATTCTGGCCATCCCCATTTGGCTGGTGGGGATGGGGAGAAGAGGGGGATATATACTTCCCCAGGGGAATCAATGAACTAAATAAACTCCTTTGTAATTCAAAATTTCTGATCCTATGATTTCTTAAGTTATTAAATTGACCAAAAACATCCCTTTATTTAGCATCAATGTATGTATTTTACACTCATGTCAATACTGGAGACAGAAAGATCAACAACATATTCTTTCTCTTGCAACATCTAACCATCGCATTTTTCACATGTGTCCCATTTAATCCTCACAACAACCATGTGAGAAAGGTATTATTAAGCTCAGAAAGGTTAAGCACCTAGAGTAACGTTAAGGAAAGATTAAGCAACTTGTTCAAGAGTAATTTGCTCAATAGTTAGTAGGCAGTGGAGTGGAAATTCTAATTCAGGCTCTTACAACATTCTATTAAATATATAATTAAACATATAAAATAATTCAAGCAAAACCAATAATATGGGGAAAATTATTTGTCACTATCCTTCATATGTAGAAGTATATGAAAAAAGGTGAATTTCAATAAATGAATCCTATGTGCTCAGTATCTTCATTTACAAAATCATGAACTCATTCTCCCAAGACAAAAGCTGGTGGAAATAGGAAAGGAGGGCAGATAACTGAAAACAAAGATAATGACAAATTTTCCCTGACATTCTCTGCTATATAGTACTGGGATGAAGGTTTGCAATTACTTGCAGGTTCTTTTCTTTAGCTATCCTGAAAAATTAAGCTTAGATATGTTCCTTTTTTTAAGTAATGTTGGATGAGCTCATTGAGCCCAAACTGGTGTTATTGTGAGTGAACTGATACTCATGAGGCTTTTGCCTGAAGGAAGGGGAAGGAAATGTATATGCGTGTACAGGAATAAAGAAAGGAGGGCCACATAGTAGATGCTCAGTGAAAATGTTGAATCACTAAGTATATTAAGTCAATCGATCAGGAGAGGGGATAGCATCTGTCATTCCCCATCATCTCTACTTTTTTACTCATTCAGTCAAACTAAGGGGAAAAAATGTGGGAAACTGATAGAAAAAGGGGTTTGAAGTAGATGTAAAAGGAGCTGTGATGTAAAAGACTGTGAGAGAGTTTGGGTATAGGTATAGTGCCATGGCCCAGGGGACACAACTAGCATGGGTTGGGCCGAGGCTCATTCACCTCTCTGCCAGCTCTGGCTTCGAGAAGACATGTGTGCCAGGAAGAGCAAGGCTCTCTTACAGGGCAACAGATGAGACAAGAATGCTAAGAGACTCCTCAAATAACTGGGGGGACACTTTGAGGAAAGAAATTCCTACTTGAACAGAAGGGAGATAAAAACTATTATATTTTGGGCATTAAATGTTAATATACCTTCATTTGCATCACAGGCTGTGGAGACCAAGATATTTTGGATTACATTAGAACAGGTAAAATCAGCTTAAGAAAAAATTATACAGCATAAGGGAAGGGAACCAATGCCTTGAAAATTTAGAGGCATTTCATTCCTCTGAGTTACATTTGAAATCCACCAGCAGCGCGGGCCCACTGGTGCTTTGTTAATACAGATTGCCTTCAATTTACCATCTCAACTGACTAACCAACCTCCCTGGACTTCCCACATTAAATCCCAAAATTTAACTCAGTAGTTCCTGCTTCAGTGAGCCAGTTGGACACAATTCTCTGACTTGATTCTAATATTTTTCACTCTGCAGATCTATGAACTCAGCTGTGAGTCAAAAACCTTATTTCTGTCATGGGCTATCACACTGGCATTTCTCAAACTTGGCTTAGTACCATCTAAGGAGTTTATTTAAAAATTAAGATGGTCCATCCCCACCCCAAATCTTCTCAGTAAAAATCTCCAGCAGTGGGGCTTGAACATCTGTATTATTAGCATATGCCAAGGATAATCCTTAGGTGTAGCAAGAACTGGAAATCACTGGTTTAGATGGGGGAAACAGCCTCCTACCTTTTCTCTTAGTCTCTAGTCTCTTCAACTTCCAGCCCATGGATGGCTGGATAAACTGTAAAGTCCTCCCTAACCCTTTTCTCTCTGATCACAACTATATTTTCTAGCCCTTATCCAACCTAACCTCCAAAACTATTTTTTTGAATTCACTGAGTCCCTGGTTATGTTATGCTCTTTCATGCCTCTAAGTCCTTGCCCACACAATTGCTTCTTCCTGCAAGGTCTTACATCCCCTTTTGTGCTTCAAGATCCACTCAACCCTCACCTCCTCTGACACCTTCCTGATAGCACCACGCATTTAGGCACTCCATTCCCTGCATTTTATACATCTCTTTATCTTATCAGGTATAACATGTCCATGCCGTCTAAACTATGACCGTCTTGGTAGCAATGACAGTACCTAATTTATCTCCTTAAACCACTAACTCAGATCCCATGGCCTAATTTGAAATAGGTTAATAGAAGTATTAAAGTTTTAATTCATAGATTACCAAACGAAAGCCTAAAACAAAGTCCTTGATTTAGGTAAATCAGATAAAGTCTATAATAAGACTCACGGTAAACCCTAAACTCAAGGTAAACCCTAATGCTAGTTAGAAATTAGAATCCCAGCTTTGAGAGTCAAATCACTGAGCCGCTAATAAAATTTCATCTATGAGGAAGTAGTTAGGTTTTTTAAAAAAGATGTTCTCAACTGAAAAGAAGGAAATAACAGAAAAGATGCCCCAAAACCTCAAGAAGAAAAAAATCCCATGAAATTAGTTCTACTCAATTGTGAGAGAAAAAGTGCTATCAACATGTACATAAATGATCCCTATGACAGCAATATTCTACAAAACCAAAGTATCATAATTGCAAAATCTAGACAAGCATACCCTAATCAGAAGTCAAAGAGAAGTAAGTTTTCCATGGCATATCATATAATGGAAAATAACTACATCCCTACATCCTCCACTGGCTAGCACAGTACCTGTCAAATTGGAAGAGTTCACTAACCTGGAAAGAAAAAACGAGCCTTTTACCAATCACAGTGAAAGGTTCAGCCAAGGAGTCGCAATAGAAAGGGGTTCTATGACAACTCATAGGCAAATAAGTTATGAATATTCTTTCAATAGTATTTTGTGCTACTATGTATCCCAAAACAATAGTGCTGATATTACTGTCTGAGTCTAAATTTCTCAGCAAATAATTTCCATTAGAGAAACTGAGACCTGTCTCTTTTCAGAAGTTACACAACTCTTTGTGAGAACAGATTGACATTAGATACATTAGATAATAACACATTGTATAACACACAAAGTACAATGCAATCATAAGACTGGAAGGATAAAGTGCCATGTTTACCACTTGCCTAGTAGATCTCCCAGAGGTATATTCTGCTTTCTCGGCATTTTAACGTACATTTCAGAAGGAGATAAAAAGTAGATTAAGTCATATCAAAAGAATCTTGGGAAGGAACATTGCTGAGAATAAAAAATATACAATAAAAGATAAATCCAAGAGAAAAAAAAAAAAAACAGAACGAAATGTGTAGTATGGTAGAGAAAAATATTTCTAAAGCACTAAACTAGTTCTACAATGACAAAACAGAATGTTCCAGGATGATTAAAGTGAAGGATAGAGTAAGGGTGTTATTTTTAATAATAATAATAATATTGATTGAATGCTTACTCTGTGCCAAATGCTAAGCATTTTACATGCATTGCAAGAACCCCCATTTTACAGATGAGGAAATTGAGGTTCAGAGGACATGAGTAAGAATTTAGGTCACATTTGACTTAGGTCATGGCAGAAGCGGAGCTCTAATCTAAGGCCCTTATATGCAAACCACTATGCTATCCTGTCTTAATACAAAACTAAATTTAAAGCCACTTGAAAAGGCAGTCTAAAAGAAATTTTCAAAGTAAAAGTCTTAAAGCAATTTCAGAGAAAAATTCTAAGTAGTAAATAGGCTTAAATCTTCTGTTTGTAGTTGATGTTTGGGTGTCAAAACATGATCTACCTGTCTCATGGAAGGATTTGCTCTTTATGAGGAGTAAGTCACACGGAACAATTAAAAAGAGCTGTGAAGATGTCTGAAAAATATTAGTTCACTATATTCTTACACAAAAAAAAGTAAATAGAACTGATGTGACCGAAAAGATACAACATAGAAAAAATAATCAAATCCAATTACTGCTAAAATAGTTAACAAAATGGTATTTAGTACATCAGGAAGAAAACTCAGGAAATACTAAAGTTGGAAGTTATTAGAACTTCTAGAAGTCCTGGACTTCATTAGCTCTGATTCTAAAATGGGACCATACAATTAGATTCTGTGACAATTATTAAAAATTTTCTCTTAAACCATATGTTCCTTTACTCAGAATTGAAGCACTATTAGAGGAATTTGGAACTACTAAAATCATCTCAACTTCAGATTTGTTTGGGTTCCAACAAATAGTATTAGCAGAAAACTGTATATATCTGTTTGTGGTTCTCTGCAATAAAACAACAGGAAAACAAAGGCAGTTCCAGAAATGCAAGAAGGTCTACAGAATACAGACAGCTATTATACAGTCATTCCTCATTTTATTGTGCTTCACTTTATTGCACTTTGCCTTATTGTGCTTTGCAGATATTGCATTTTAGACAAATTGAAGGTTTGTGGCAACTGTGCAACAAGCAAGTCTATCGGCACCATTTTGCCAACATCATATGCTCATTTCATGTCTCTGTGTCATATTTTTGTAATTCTCTCAATATTTCAAACTTCTTCTTTATTATTATATCTGTTATGGTGATCTGTGATAAGTGATCTTTGATATTACTGTCATAATTGTTTTGGGGCACCATGAACCACGCCTGTATAAGACAGTGAACTCAGTTGATAAATGTGTGTGTTCTGACTGCTCCACCGACCAGCCAATCTCCAGCTCTCTCCCTGTCTTCAGGCCTCCTTATTCCCTGAGAGACAACAATATTGAAATTGGGCCAGTTAATGACCGTACAATTGCCTCTACGTGTTCAAGTGAAAGGTACTGTTGCACATCTCTCACTTTAAATCAAAAGCTATAAATGATTAAGCTTAGTGAGGAAGGCATGTCAAAAGCTGAGATAGGCCAAAAGCTAGACTTCTGGTACCCAACAGTTAGCCAAGTTGTGAATGCAAAGGAAAAGTTCTTGAAGGAAATTAAAAGTGCTACCCCAATGAACACACAAATGATAAGAAAGCAAAACAGCCTTACTGCTGATACGGAGAAAGGTTTAATGGTTTGGATAAAAGCTCAAACTAGCCACAACATTTCCTTAAGTCAATGCCCAATCGAGAGCAGGCCCTAACTCTCTTCAATTCTATGGACCTGAGAGAGGTAATGGAGCTGCAGAAGAAAAGTTTGAAGCCAGCAGAGGTTGGTCCATGAGGTTTAAGGAAAAAAGTCATCTCCATAACATAAAAGTGCAAGGTGAAGTAAGTGCTGATGTAGAAGTTGCAGTGAGTTACCCAGGAGATCTAGCTAAGATAATTGATGAAGGCAGCTACATTAAACAACAGATTTTCAATGTTGATCAAACAGCCTTCTACTGGAAGAAGATGCCATCTTGGACTTCCATAACTACAGAGGAGAAGTCAATGCCTGACATCAAAGCTTCAAAGGTCAGGCTGAATCTCTTGTTAGAGGCTTATGCAGCTGGTGACTTTAAGTTGAAGCAAGTACTTATTCACCATTCCAAAAATTCTAGAAACCTTAAGAAAGATGCTAGGGAAGCGGATGTGACTCAAGCAATTGAGTTCCCACCTACCACATGGGATGTCTGTGGTTTGGTTCCCAGTGCCTCCTAAAGAAGGGGCAGGCGCAGCAAGCTGACACAACAAGATGATGCAACAAGAGACAAGAAGAAAAACATAATGAGAGACATAACAAAGCAGGGAACAGAGGTGGCTTAAGCGATTAGGCACCTCCCTCCCACATCAGAGGTCCTGCATTCAGTTCCTGGTGCCTCCTAAAGAAACAAAGACAAACAGACACAGCAAGTGCAGACAACAAGGGGGTAGGGAGAAATAAATAAATAAAATAAATCTAAAAAAAAAAAAAAAAGATGTTAAATCTACTCTGCCTGTGCTCTATAAATGGAACAACAAAGCTGAATGGCACATCTGTTTATAACATGGGTTACTGAATAATTTAAGTCCACTGTTGAGACCTATTGCTCAGAAAAAAATTCTTCCTTTGAAAAGATTACTGCTCATTGACAATTCACTTGGTCACCCAAGAACGCTGATGGAGATATACAATGAGATTCATGTTGTTTTCATACCTGCTAACACAACATCAATTCTGCAGCCCATGGATCAGAGCTATTTCAAATTTCTTCTTATTATTTAAGAAATATATTTCATAAGGCTATAGCTGCCCTAAATAGTGATTCCTTTGATGAATCTGGGCAAAATCAATTGATAACCTTCTGGAAAGGATTCACCATTCTAGATACCATTAAGAACATTCGTGATTCATGGGAGGAGGTAAAAAATATCAACATGAATAGGAGTTTGGAAGAAGTTGATTCCAACACTCATGGATGATTTTCAAGGGTTCAAGACTTCAGTGGAGGAAGTAACTGCAAATGTGGTGAAAAGAACAAGAGATCTAAAATTAGCAGTGGAGTCCAAAGATGTGACTGAATTTCTGTGATTTCATGATAAAACTTGAATGGATGAGGAGTTGCTTCTTATAAGTGGCAAAGAAATTGGTTACTTGAGATGGAATCTACTCCTGGTGAAGACGGTGTGAACATTGTTGAAATGACAACAAAGGATTAGAATATTATGTCAACTTTGTTTATAAAGCAGCTGTGGGGTTTGAATGGACTGACTCTAATTTTGAAAGAAGTTCTAGTGGATAAAATGCTACCAAACAGAATTTCAGGCTACAGAGAAATCTTTCATGAAAGGAAGAACTAACTGATTGGCAAACTTCATTGTTTTCTCATTTTAAGAAATTGCCACAGCCATTCCAAACTTCAGCAACCACCACCCTGATCAGTCAGCAACCATCAACATCAAGGCAAGACCCTCCACCACCAAAAAGATTACAGCTTGCTGACAGCTCAGGCTATGGTTAGCATTTTTCAGCAATAAAGTACTTTTTTAGGGTAGGTAAGGAAGTAAAGAGTTTATTAATAAGCAAGAAAAGACAGAGTACACACCCCAGACATGGGTGTGGGCGTGCTACAAGGTGAGACGTGCAAGTGGGGCCACAGGGTAGGGTAGGCCTTTTTAAGGTCTAATAAAGTATTTTTAAATTAAAGTATGTACATTGGTTTGTTAGACATACTGCTATTGCACACTTAACAGACTACAATATAGCATAAAAATAACTTGCATATGCATTAGGAAAGCAAAAAATTCATGAGACTGGCTTTATTATGATATTCACTTTATTGCAGTGGTCTGGAATCAAACCCATAATATCTCTGAGGTATGCCTGTAGTCTGATGAGGACACAGTCATTGGAATGAATGAACACCAACTAACTTTTAATCCCTCTGCTCAAGATCCATATTCAAAGAAGGCAGCAGCCGATTGGCCTAGTCCTACCCTTAGCTAGGAAAAAGACCACAGAAAAGTCCCACCTGGTTATATTGAATGAGGAAGAAGAAATTCCTCAAAAGGTGATGTTTGGAAGGGGAAAATGAATGCTGGACAGAAAACAAAAACAGTATACAATCCTGCCCTTGTAACTCATAGCACTTGGATTGAGACACATTCTTGATCTTTCCAATGAGAAAAGCCCATCTGCAAAGATGCTGAATGTTTAGTTGGTGGACCCATAAGTGGACTAAAATCAATGTTACAAGCTATGTGATGACTGCTGTCTTTGATCAGAAGTAGAAGACTATCAAGGACATGTGATCCATTCAAGTGAACCTGTAGCATGATGTGTAAAATGCCAACATGGCCTGCCAAAGGTCAAATAAGCAAAACAAGGAAATGGAAAAAATACATCCTCACAATTAAGAAAAAAGACAGTCATCTCATTTGGAAAGCTAATAGGAGATTATAAAAAGTTTGTCCCTCATTTGTAGTGACAAATTAGCCCACCTTTAATTGATTTGGGGAAAAAAAGGAAAAACAGGTACCTGATAAGATTATCCAGATTGACATCAGGAAACTTAAGAAAATAAAAGAGGATATGAATTATTTAAGAGTTCTGAAAAGACCCACGCTTCAAACATTTTTATGGTTTCAGGTGACACATCAGGTACTGATTTGGGGATAACTTTATTACAAGATCATGATAATATAAAACATTCTGTAATATACCCAGTATAAAATGATTGCCAAGGGAAACAAATTTATTTGCCTTCTTTACGGAAGGAAAGTTTGGCAATTACTTGAACCATAATATTGTTGTTTAGGAGAATACCCTGAGGACTTACCACTAATCCTTGACACTTGGACAAAGAGCTACCACAGAGGTCACTAGAGATGATTTCAGGACCTCTAAATAAATATTCAACCTGTTCTTGGTTGGTGAAAATCCTTGTGGAGGACCCCTCATAAAAAGTAGAGCCTCTGAATGCATCTCATTAGTCTATCATAATAGGACATTATACTCAAATGTTTTCTAAAGTTAAAATAGTTTCACTTAAGGAATAGAAGTAAAAGATGCACGAGGAGAAGACTACTGGAAACTTGAGGCTTCTAGGGTTTCTTGTATCCTCCCACTCTCTGTGGTGGGGAGATATAGATTCAGCAGGAGAATGGGCATCTTTATGAAATAGTCTCAGCTTGCTCTCTGGTCTCATCTCCTACCACTCCCCCCTTGCACCAAAGTTCCAGCCACGCTAAATAACTGGTAGTACTACAAACACTCCAAGACCTAGCTAGCCTCAGTACCTTTGCACATGTTCTCTCTGCCTAGAGTGCCCTCTGCTTTCTCGGGCTATTCCAGCCTGTCTTTCAGTAGTCAACTTCATGTACCTCTCTTGGATGTTTCTTTAAACATCCCCCACCATTAGATTAGGTACTCCCCCACCAAATTCTCCTGCCACTCTCACAATTAAAGCGCCAATGAAGCTGACCCATAATTGACTATTTACTTATCTATACTTCCATAACCTGGATCTGTCTTAAAGGCAGAGACCACAAAGAGAAGGCAATAAATCAGTATTTGCTGAACAAATAAATGAGAATTGTTTGTTTGTTGTAATCCACTGCACTCAGAATAATTCTAATCACATAGTGAATTTTCAATAAATATTTGTTGAATGGATCACAGGCACTCAAAAAATACTTGTTGAATAGATAAACCGATGGACAGATGACCAGTAGTGCTACATAAGTCATAAGTTCCAATATTCTACTTACTGACCTCAGACACCTATCCTTCTAGCACTCTCGGGCCATCATTTTCTGGTTCCTGGCTTCATAGAAAGGCAGTTTCTTCGTATCTCCTAGTCACCCAAGCTTTAAATATCTTGATGGTGTCACATCCTTCCTTACTCAGTCTGTACCTATTTTTTATTAACATGAAACTTTAACCTATACCTTCATTTAAAAAAAAAAAATCCAGCCCTGGACAAATCCCATATTCCACTATCACAGCTACTATGTATATCATACCAGGAAAACATTATACTTCTTGCAGATGAGGCCCCTTAAAAATTTATGGTCTCTAACCTTGGCTACAACTTCATGATATCAGCCACTCCCTCCAAATCATCCCCACTCACTTCAATCCAATGCTCCACTCCCATCTCTTCACTGTTGGCAAATAATCTTGCCTCCTACTTTATCAGATAATTGAGGTAAGAAACATCAAATCAACCCCCTGCCTCCACACCAACAAATACATTTATTAATCTACTTCTGTCCATTCCTCCTTCCCTTCTGTATCAGAGGATGATGGGTCTGCACCTACTAATGAAGACTGATCCCTTTATCTGTGATTTTAAACTTTGTCCTATGAATTAACCTCCTTCTTTCTCTTGCATCTTCAATTTCTCTCTTTTCACTGACCCTTCATCATCAATAGATGAATATGCTCAATTCGCTTTCCTTTCTTAATATTTAATTCTATAACCCTTAGCTTTGACTGATTTTTTCCTTCCTTCATCAGTCAAGCTATTTGTAACATTATTCTCTACCTCTTCATGAGCCATTCACTCCTCAACCCACTGCAATCAAAGTCTTAAGAAGATCCCATAACTTGGAAATATGATTGCCCTCAGGCAGTTAAAATCTAAAATCAACATATAATGAATGTGTATGGTGAACTTGAAAGTTCATATTCAAATGTTCAAGACAACACATTATTTTTAACAAAGGGAAATAAATCATTCACTGTAACTGAAGTTGTAAATCAGGACTAAAAGAAGAAGCGAAATATGTTACCATCAAAAAGTTATGGGGAGATGTAGAGGTTGCATCTTTCTCAAATATTAAAAGTGCTTTCTGCATCAAGTAAATTGCTTCAGATAGTTTATTCTTCTTTATTTTATTCATTACATTTGATTCTGCAAAAGCAAACAAACATTTACCAAAAGGGCAAGATAAAAACTATCTTTACATTTTTTTGAAAATACAGGTTATCCCAATTTTAATTACCTGTAAAACAATCAATACTTCTAGATTGTTTTAATTTTTCAGGACCTTTGGTAGAAGTATTTTTGCTAATAGTTGGGGTCTTCAAAACTAAGAAAAAGAAGAAGATTGTCATTGTAATTATGTCTGTGTCCAAGAAAGGAATTATTTTTATAAACTTTAAAGAGCAGCTCTATATTTGTAAAATTATTGCTTCCTCTACATTTGTCATTTTTCTATTAATGGATAAAAATTCAAACAAATCTATTCTGATGCAGTTTTTTGACAAATACTCTTTTATTGTTACAGTATATATGAGGACATCAGGCTTTCCAAATTATAAAAAATATTTGATTTTCTGTTACATATTAAATAAAATCATCTTACATGTTGATAAACAAGGTCCAACCTACTTTAATTCCCTTTTCATAAAAAATAGATGGCAAGTCCTGATACCAATCAGCTGTCACAACTCTGCACTCAGCCCTTTCTAGAAAAACTGCTTCATCCATGGTTCCTGCAAGAGGCACTTCTGGGTACCACACGAAGTCCTCAACTCTCCTCTAGCTGTAAATGACAAAATCAGAGCCTCTCTTTTTCAAGAATTTCAACTAACAAAGAAACTGCTGCCCATTGATTGTGGGCAGTACAGTTGAGAGATCCTGATTTATACATGTGAGTGATCACGGTGGTTCAGTAAAGAGAGGAAGCTAGATAAGGGAGAAAAGGATAAAAATCTGCTGGCCTGGGGAGATAGAGAATATAGCATTAATATTTGATTTTCCAGGTCAGGTCCTCAAGAGACTTGGCAATATTCGTTTCTGCCCTGACAGATATTTGAGAGTACCTATGGTAACCTTACAATAAATCCCTTTTATTAAGGCTTTGTTGTTTATGCTAATGCATGTGAGTCAACATGGGATGGTGACTGATGGATGAAAAGAAGCCAACAGACACCATTAAAGGATACAAAAGTTTCTTTAATGGCAAAGGATAAGGGAACTTATCTGCATGGGACAGCAACACAAAACAGAAAATAATACATCCTTCTGTCAGTATTTAGGGTATTGTAAATGCTCCTTAAGTAGGACCTCTCCAGAATTACAATCATTGGAAGAGATAGCAAGGAAACTTTCAATGCCAGGTACTTTCAATGACAGAGTCGTCAACAGGGGACCATTGTAAAGATCTTTAATAAGAGTAACAAAAGCAGTATTTAGGGAACAATAGTTTGACAACAGCATTCAGGAGTGAGGAAAGACAGGAGGACCAATGTGATAACTGTGCCAGGGTTCCACAGAAAAAAGTCAAGGAGACCCGAAGATGTTGCAAAGGAACAACAGCTAATTCCATATGAGCTCAAGACGATGACCAGTATCTTTATGTGGACTCTGTAAAACTCAGAGTATCAGCTGATCTTCAAAAAGTTACAAACGACAATTAGAAAATGAACTATTCAGCAATTCTATGTGTAAATAAGACCCTGCCCCTCCATGAAAGAAGATAATATAGCTACTAAGTGAGAATCATGGACTAGTTTTCTTAAACTAGAATTCTATTCATGTTTTGAAATGCTTTTCTAAATCAAATCTTTTCAGCTCACAGAATGTTCCAGGTTATTCTTAAGTAACCTCATTTATGTATTAAAATTTTTTATCAAATTTTTCAATTTATATATGAAAGCATAGTGATATTTTAATTATTATTTGCTTCCCTCCATACACCCAGCATGTCGTATGGGAAACAGTTTTTGAAACAGTTTTTAAGCACATAAATGTTCAAAATAAAATTTTAAAAAGATTTAAAATGTAAAAAGATAAAGGAATAAAAAGGGGAACTTTATATGAGCAGAATGCAAATACAAACAAGTGGCCCTAAGTATATGTCAAATTGATAATACAACCACACACACACACAAAAAAATAGAATTAATTCAAAAAATTTGAGCACAATTTTTGATATACTTTAAAGGCAAAATGAACTGCAAAGACATCCTGAATTTACTTAGTAGGTTTCTTGTTGATCTTGTGGTACTGTTTAATAATTCTGAAACTGCTTTGTTAATATGATAGGACAAAGCAAATGAACCATTACCTTGATGCTGTTGGGAACCAGAGTTCTCAATATGCAAGAAAGGAAATACAAAAATAGAATGGGTAAGGTGAGGAAGACCCCTTTGGTGTTATTCTTTGAATTGGGCATATTAGAAAGAATGTGTAATTTAAATATATGTACATATGTATATAAATATACAAACACATTCAATCACCATATATATGTATGCATATAGATACGTATATGTGGATGGATGGAGAGAGAGACCGATAGATAGAAATGCGCACATGTATACTTAGTTTTATCTGCTGAAAGGAGCTAACTGACATCCCCAAAGCAATGAGCTTTTCCTCACAAATCTTTGTTTCTAAATACCATTCCCTACCAAAAGGAATCAGGGATCCTGAGAAAGATGGTTGATTTCAGGTCTTAGGTAGAAAAAGCAAAAGGTAGGTGAACATTTTGCTGTGCAGGAACTAAGAAATCGCTCAAAGTATAATAGGGACATGTCAAAAGAGCACGGGAGGCTCTCTCTGCCTAGAAGAGCCCACACCAAATCTCGGTATACACTTCCATCCTTCTCTCCCATTTCTCAGAAAGGTCTGTTATTTTCCTCCATTTCCCAAAAAATTATTTTTACTGGCCTAACTAAACTGACTTGTTCTTAAATTCTTTTATGCAACATGGCCAAGAAACTAGAGGAAACCAACACTTCCCCACTTCTTTTGACAAGCAACAGCCAGGAGTTCTAAAGGCAGGTAATCCTCTCCAACACCCAGCAAGGACTGGTGAGTCTAAACCTTTTATAGCCTGTTTATGCCCTTTTCTGGTTCTGCCATTTTAAAGGAGGTTCCTGAACAAGCTACCACAGGACATAAACTTCATCTGCCCAGACTTCCTGCTCCCTCTACAGAGATGGTAGGGGTGAGCCCCCACACCATGTAGATCCAAAGAAGTTCTGGGTGGTGGGTGAAACTGCTCTTAAGACCTGACTGGGCACGTGGCCTCAGTTGAGCAGGAGTCTGCTGAGAGTTTACCAGGCCTTCTCTGTAAGTTCAGAATGGCTAACACCCATTGTATTGTTTCCTTAGACCACTGGTTAACTCCTTTTAATTAGAAGTGCCTTTGATCTTCTAGCTACTGCTGTCCACATTTTGGGTCTATGAGATGCTTTAGAAAGCCTTAGAAACTGAAAATGTATTTGTTAGTGAGGCATGAGGCCCACCTCAGTAGTGTCCTGAGGCTTTGCTCCTTCTCTGCCCTGAGGATCCTCTGAGATTGTCTCAGGGATCCCTGAGGCTGCTTGCTGGCAAGTCACAGGACAATCAGTCTCTAGCTTTTTAATGGGCTATTAATGTCAAGTTTAACTGAGGAACTCGGCCCCTGGGAATGTCTATGAGATGAGCTCACTCATAGTCAGCTCCTAAGACTGCTACAAAGTAGGCAAAAGAAAGGTCCCTAGCCAGTCCCTTTCCTAGTGTCAGCCCAACTTGGGTGTTCAGTCTGGGAGCTAGACCCAGATGCCCCAAGACCTCTAAGGCTCCGGGGATGCCCAGAGACATAAGGATCTCAATGTCCAGAACATGGGGACAATGAGCAGGGCTCCCCGATTTCCAGGATGCTAGCTCGGCAAGCAATCCTTTCAGTCAGGTCTAGCTATGACGCCCCCAGACTGGCGAACACATTTTATCATCCCCTAGGACAATGACCGGCCCTTCCAGCATTCCAGCAGACTCCCCATTGGGGTGCCTTCTCAGAAATTGGGACAACCTGCCCTACCGATGGTCTAAAAAGAAAGAGGCTAATCTTTTCCTGCCACACCACGTGGCCACAGGATGGTCGAGAGTGTCCTCTATATAGGACTCTGAATTCCAGTTAAACCTGTAAGAGAAAAGAAGAGGACGGACAGATCTGAGGGCCAGAGACCATGTGGCCATTGTCTCCCTGAAGAGATAAGGAAATGCCCTCCATTTACTAAACCTCTCCCCTGTAGAATAAGGAATCTCCTCTTGCACCATCAATTACAATTAAAAGGTTCCTGACTATTCCTAACTCCCTGCCTATTTCCTTATAACACTCCAATCCTTCCAGTGAAAAAAGCCTCTGAGGGCTTTACCCCTTGCTGGGAGGTAACTAATGGGATACAGTCCCCAGAGCAGTCCCAATTCATGTCTCCTCTGAGTAGGGCTTCTCTGGACCCCTTAGCTCTGTACTTAGCAGCTGTGCAGGGATTTTCCTGGAAGAACTAAGCTGGAGGGTCCTGCATGAAGTTTCTGCCATGGACAGACCCTGGGAGCTTTGCGTCCAGGTAATTCTAAAGTCAAGTCTTTCCCTAAGCTAAGCTAAGTGTGTAAAATTCTCTCTTCTGTTCTAATCTATGCTTGCTTTAACTTTGTTAGTCTGCTCATGCCTACGATTTTGTAAATCAGATTTGAGGTTCACCTGTTACAAGCTGGATATTGAAGCAGGCTTCATATAGGAAATCAATAGATGGATCTGGAACCTGGCAAGAAGTTCATGTGGACACCAATACCCCCAAGATGGCTGCTGGAAGACCCTCACAAGATTTCTGTCACTCAGAATGAGATTTCCTTCCAGAAGCCAGGAGAAGTCCCAGATAGTCTTCAGGGACATTATCATTGGGCCCACCTGGGGGACTGACAGGTGGGGTAATCAATCAAAACAGCAAACAGCTGGAACTCCTCCCATGCCATAGCAAAGAGGTGGAATAATTAATGGTTTAAAAGCAGGTGCAATTGAAAACTTTTCCCAAGTGCCAACTGGCAACACAACTGGAAAAAGACCTTGAATAAAAGGGGGAAATGGTAAAGACAAATGAGTTCAAGTGGCTAAGAGACTTCAAAGAGAGTCGGGAGGTCATCCCAGAGGTAACTCTTACGCACACCTCAGTAGGAGCTCATAGAACATCTAAGTGCCTATCACCCCACTCAGTGGGGTTCCTGAGAGCTCTCGAGACACCCTGGTCCTATATAAGGGGGGATGGCCCCAGAGACTGATGCCTTATCAGTGGGTTCTATTTTGGAATCTGTGCTCCTGAGAGTGACAGAATTAGACTCAAATAAGTCCTCTCTGCACATGGTTCACCAGTCCCTTCTATTCAAACCTACATGTGATGCTGGAATTTCTTAGGTATACTTCCAGAGACTGGAGCCTCCCGCCTACCTATGTGCCAGGTGTGCATGAAATCTAGGTGGAGCTGCAACTCCTACCCTACAGCTCAATGGACTCATCCAAGTCACCTGGTGAGGAGACAACGATGGGAAATGGCCATCCCAGGGAATGGAGAGGGCCTGCATCTGCAGGCAGGATCATCCCACCCACCATATCCATGGGATATAAGCCCTCTCTCACTTGGAGTTGGAGTGGACATCACCATCCCAGTCGCCTCTGGATTGGGGGAAGAACTATGGACTAAAGTGGACTTGATGGTATTCTCTTGCTCACATATGGTGATTCTTGCAATGCAAGAAATTATAACAATGAGGTGGAGCCAGTGGCCACTTGACACTTTTTGGGTGGGGAGGGGATGAGCAGTTGAAATACAGGGGCTTCTTTGGGAGTTGGAGGTTGTCCTGAGTACTGTTGTGGCAATGGATGTAGGCCATTTTAAATTAGCACACACCACCCATAACTGAGTGGGAGAGAGTGAGGTCTACAGTGTGAACTGTGGTCTATGGTTGGTGGCAAGTCTCCAGGATGTGTAAGTTCATTGAGGTTGGTGGGCCACACTGTGGGAGATGTTTGTGTTGGATGTGGTGGGAGGTGTGGGAGGTGGGCAACATGAGAATCCCAGTGGGTTCCGTGTAATATTTTAGGTAATCTAAGCACCTCTTAAAATATATGTATATATATATATATATAAATAACATTTTTGTAAGCAAATACACATATATGCATATATATTTATAAAAAAATAAATAAATAAATAAATAAAAAGAAATCAACTTAGAAAAAAAAAAAAAAAAAAAGCAGGTGCAAAAGCCTTTCCACTCTTTCTCGGCCCTCTTGGCTTCTGTGCTCTGCTCTTGTCATGTCCCCCAAAATGAAACAACATGCAAGTAAAACCTGGGCATTTATAATCTATAATGGGAAATTATAGTCTATAAATCAGCCCTCTTTATCACTCTTCAGCCCTTTACCAGGGACCTGTGATCTGTTATTTTCTCCCATTTCTCTTCCCTCCCTACCTTAATAAATTACTGGTCTAACTAACCCGATGTGCTTTGAAATTCATTTCTGCAATAAGTCAAGAACTTAGACAAAATCCGGTAACAGTATCAGTGAAAGGTAACCTAAAAATGAGTCTTTAAATGTCATTACTATCTTGCAATTGAATTTGATGTATAATTCACAAGTGGAATTAATTCAGCTGCTGAAAAAGCAGAAAAACTTAGCACAGTTGTTACTAATAAAATTGTTTTAGTTGCTTAGTTAATAAATGGAAACGCCCAAATTGTTTTTAAGTGGGAACTTGTTAGAAACTATAACTAAGAGTTAAGATCATTATATAGATGCCTTTATATTATAAAATAACAGAAGGATAATATCTGAAACTGCTATAGCTGGGTGGATTTAGCCTAGACCAACTATTGTTAAGTGTAATCTTTGACTAATTTATCTTTGTTTATGGTTACTTCAGGTCTAACCATACCCTTGCTTATGCTTGCTATACTAACGGTAATTATAAACTGGGTTTGCCTTTGTTTATGGTTACTTCAGGTCTAGCCTCACCCCTTCCCTTTGCTTATGGTTATTTCATGACAACTTCTGCCCCCTATGGCTTAGGGGAAAGCAAACTTGAGACACCCCTGTCTCCTGTCCTTCCACGTGCCAATAACCCTGCTTTCTCTTGTCACTCCAAGTGTGGAATAAATTGCTGCCTGGTGGAATTGTTGACCCTTGGGGTTGAACATCCACTCTTCCAGTCCAGTGACTGCTGGAGTCCTATTATCTCCAAGGACTGGAGAATGGGGGAGGCCTCCCACCTTGTGCTGAGGTTCCTAAAAGCAGCAATTCGTGAGAGAAACCAGTTGCCCTGAGGCTTCAGTGAGGATACACTGGAATTAGTGTTTCTCATCCAAGGTGTGTCAATGTCAAAATGGGAAATAAGCAAAGCTCTGAAGTAAAGGAAAATGTTATAAATTGTATTTTAAAATATTGGGAACAATTTGGTTTAATAAACCATAATTATAAGGAATGAAATTCTCATGCAAAACTGCACGATCATAGTGCAAATTAGAGTAATTAGAAATAGCCTTCAAATAAATCTTTTAAATATTATTTTTCAGTTACACTTATTTTGTAAAAGAATGAAAATTTTAAGTAACTTTAGTGAGTTAGGTTTTTGTGTCTCTCTGTGTCTGCCTATTTGTTCAGTATATGTCTTCATACATTGGGATGGCAATATCAAATTAACAAATGAAAATTCTTAAAAGAGCTCTATTCAAATTGTTAAAAAACATGCTCCTGAAGTGGATGGAGAGTACATTGCAGTTTCAGGCTCCTGCAGCAGCTGGCAATGGCCCAATATGGCCAGATGTGCAATGAACATTGCCTCCAAAAGGCGCTGTGCACCAGGCCAGTGAAATACTGGAGTCTACTTTCCTAGCTTCTATCTAGGGTCAGTGGTGCTGCAGCATGCTGGCTGTGTGACTGGCATTACAAGTGAAGCAGTGATTACCAGAGCACTGTGAGTAGAACTTAAACACAATTGGCACTGTGGCCTGCTCCCATGGAGAGATAACATGTATGGTATTGAAGACCTGGAGCTTAGATCTATTAATTGCAGCTCAAAGAGGAACTTGTGCATTGATTTGTATTAAATACTGTACCTATATGTCTGATGATTATTATGATATCTTTTCTATTCTAAATCATATGTAGAGGGATATTGAACATGTTAAAAGTCCTTATAAGTGTAATTCATTTTCTAAGTAGTTAATGAATGTGCCTATAAGACAAAGGAATGGGTCTCTTAAGTGCTGTCTATTTTGCTTGCCATATACCTGTCTTGTTGCCGACACTGTCTTTGTGAGTTTATGTCTAAGGCAGTGCCTCTCTTCATACTCTCCTAGCTATCCTAAGCATAACCACTACTGTGGGAACTGGGGTTGGCAGTTTATACCCAAACCCAACCGGTCTACCACAGTCTCTCCCTAGAGTTAACCAACAGCATAAAAGAACTCAAGGAAGAATGCTGTTTCCCATCATCTTTGGGAGGATGCAGCCTCTGAAGGCACCTGGCCTTTCTCACTCTTGTGGTCATGGCTGGCCCCCTTTTTGGGCCTGGCCTACCACCATCTTCTTTATCCTTGTAGTGGGGCCATGTTTCTTCAAAATTCTAATTAAGTTTCTTTCTTACAGAATCAACTCCTAATTAGTCACGCAGTGATTTCATCCAGTTCCAACCAGGATGCCAGACCCATCTTCCCTCAATAGAATAGCCAGAGAGGTTTACACCTTGTCAGACAGGGACTACTGCCCTAACCTGCAGGAACTAACAACAGAAGAATGACCATCGCTCCTCAGCACCCCCTTAAGAAAAAGTGCATGAACTCTCTGAGGGGGAGTTGAGACAAGTTCGTACAGGGAAACGAAGAGAAGATGAGTCACAACATGGCCGACAGACAACATGACCACGAGACCCCACGGAGACCTTGACTTTGACCTTGAGGTGCCAGTTGGGACTCTTTCCAAGCCAAGAGGAGACCCTGAATATTCCAAACAGGCCTCACCATTGGCTCCCACCATTGGTGGGGTAACCAATAACAGCTGGGGCCCCTCCCCTTAGCATTAGCAAGGGGAGGAATAATTAATAGCTTAAAAGGTGACCACACAAGCCAAAACCTGCTATCTCTGCCTAGAGGAGCCCTCACCAAATCTCAGTGTGTATGTCTGTCCTTCTCTCTCATTTCTCAGCAAGCTCTGTTCTTTTCCCCCATTTCACTGGCGAGAAAGAAAGAGAGAAAAGGAAGGAGGGGGAGGGGAGGGGGAGGGGAGGGGGAGGAAGGAAGGAGGGAGGGAGGGAGGAACAAGATCCAGTCTGAAGGCCTTCCACTGGCAAAATTTGTGACTTTGAACATCAAAAAAACAATGATAGTAACTGAAATTAAAAGATTGAATAAAAAAAGAATCCAATCCATAATGTTACTTAGAAAATTAAAAGGGACAGTAGGGACAGCCCGTCTTTACAAAAGAATGTCAGCAAATAAATGTAGCAGGAATAATTCCATTAGAAAATTGTATTATACAACCATTGTAATAATTCATTCAGGAAGGATTACCAAGGGAAGCTAAAACCACTGGGTGAAAGGCTACTGGGGAACAGGACATTCATTCTATCTCAAAATATCACTCAACAACACAGATTAATCTTTTCATTACAAAGAGGAAAAGGTACATTTACAATGGGGAGATCTGTCAGATACCACTTTGTGTCAACCAATGATAGGACAAAGTGACAATATGTGCAGTCTAATAGGATACAATGGAATATACACAACATAAGGAATCATGAAGAAGCTACCAGGAAAATCCAGGTTGTGGGATGTTCTAGACACACATCTTCAAAATTATCAAAGTCATGAAAGACTTAAAAATTGGAGGAACAGTTTAGATTAAAGAAGAACATGACAACCAAATGCAATGAGTAATCCTTAATTGGGTCCCAGATCATTGTAAAGAAGATCCATTTTCCCCAAAATGGATATTTTGGGAACAGTTACGGCAATTTGAAAATTGGCTGTGCAATAAGCAATATTATATCAATGTTGCATTTCTTAAGAGTAATAATGGTATTTTGGTTCTTAGGAGAGAAACACTAAAATGTCTAGGGGTAAAATAGTGTGATATCTGCAACTTTTCAAAATATATATGATGTGTGCATATACATATATGTATAAATACACATATACATACATATATTTACATATATTTACATAGACATGTAAATATATGTATGTATCTGTGTGTAAAGAGACAGAAAATGTGGCAAAATATTAATAATTGATGGATTTACAAGATGGGTAGGTGGTGTTCATTATATTTTGTAGGTTTCAAATTTTTCAAAACATAAATTGGAAATAACTGTTTACCACTGTAAATCCTTTATCACTCTTTCTTTAACTTTCAGGGAAAAGTTCAAATTTTAAATTATCATCTTTTTACAATGTATTAGATAAACACAAAAAATAAAGTTAATATATATATGTTATAAAATACATTATGTAATTAACCCATGCAAACCACCACCCAACCCAAGAACTAGAACATTACTGGTAACATAATCTACCTATACGCTCCTCTCTATTATGCCATCCCCCTGCCAACTCCACAAAGGAAGCACTATCCTAAATTCTGTATTATCCTTCTCTTTAATTTTATGTAGAAAGAGTGTCATTAAAATCTGGAAAAATAGGTGAATATAAATAATGTCATCAAGGATACCTTCAATATATGTTTCAAGGTGTATTAGTCAGCCAAAGGGGTGCTGATACAAAATACCAGAATTTGGTTCGTTTTTATAAAGGGTATTTATTTGGGGTAGAAGCTTACAGTTACCAGGCCATAAAGCATAAATTATTTCCCTCACCAAAGTCTGTTGCCACGTGTTGGAGCAAGATGGCTGCCGACGTCTGCAAGGGTTCAGGCTTTCTGGGGTCCTCCCTTCCTGGGGCTCATTTCTCTCCAAGCTCAGCTGCTCTGCCCTCTCCACAAGGCCAGCTGTAGACTACTAGGCAAACAGCTCGTCCTCTCTCCGGGGCCTCTGCCATGTCTAACAAAGCCTTCTCTCCTTCCTCACATATCTGCTTCTCTGTGTGTTTACTTCTCAGGGCTCCAATATCAAAACTCCCAACTCTGTCCTTTGTCATGTCCTTTCTCTGTAAGTCCCTGTTCCATGGTGGGTGGGGACTCAACACCCTACTGACGTGGCCCTATCAAAGCCTTAATCATAATTTAATCAAGTAAAAGTGAAACCTCCGACAGACCAGTTTACAAACATAATCCAATATCTATTTTTGGAATTCATAAACAATATCAAGCTGCTACACCAGACTTCTACCATGCCAGACAACTGTAATTTTCCACAAATGGTTTATTCATATACAACCATGTAATTTTTTAATATAATTTATAAATTATTTTATGTATTAATACGTATAAATCATATACAATCTAGCGTATGCCTAAGGAATACCTTGGTTAGTTTTATTTTTGTGCTCTGTTTAAAATGGTATCATACTGAACATAGTATTCTAGAACTTACTTCGTTAAAATCAAAATTAAGTTTCTAGGATTCATCCATGTTGGTCATTTTTTATGGCTATATTTCTTATGTGGACATACCACATTTTGTTTATCACTCCTATTAATGAACATTTGGTAGTTTCCAAATGTTGCTATATGAACACTGCTTCTATTAACATCCTTATATCTGTCTTTTGATGAATATGTCAAGAAATTTTCTTAGATATATACATAAAAGTGGCATTGCTGGGGTCATAATGCAAATGTTCAAATTCACAAGATAATTTTATTGATCATAAGTGCTTCTTCAGTGAAAAGTCTGTTTGTGTCTTTCATCCATTTTTTTATTTGGCTATTTATCTATTTTATTGATGCATTGTAACTCTTCATACTAATTTATCAGCATACTGACATACTAATCATACTATTTGTCAGAAATATAAACTGCAAAAATATTCTCCTAGTTTGTGGCATGTTTTTCACTTTCAAAAAAATTTTTGATGACCAGAAATTCTTAATTTTAACACAGTAAAAATTTTTTTTCTTTTAGGATTAGCACTTTTTGAATCTAGAAATATATTCTCCTCGTCTAGAAATATATTCTCCTTTAGTATCTTCTAGAAATTTTAAAGACTTTTTTTTTACATTTAACTATTTAATACATCTGAAAGGTATTCTTGTGTATGGAAAGTAAGGAATGTAATTTCATTTTTGTCCATATCAAAATCCTATTATTCCAGTAAGTGTCCTATCACTTTGAAATAAAACTTGAAATATGGTAGAATGAGACCCCACATCCACACACACACCAGATTTTCCTTCCTTCAGTAAAGTCTTACTAATTTCTGGTCCTTTTTCTTCCACCTAAATTTTGTAAAAAGTTTGTCAAGATTGATTTAAAAGATGCTACTTGGATTTTTATTTGTAATTGCATTGAATATATCAATTTGAAGAAAATTGTCATCTTTATGATATTTGGTCTTCTTATCCATAATCAAATATTATCACCATTTATATAGTTCTTACTTTTAAATTTTCAATAAATATGATTTTTTGCATTCTTGTGGATCATTAGGTAAATTAAATCCTTTTGCTCCTTATAGATTTTGTTGCTATTGAAAATGTCTTTTATAATTATGTTTTCAAACTGCTTGTGGCTGATATACAGAAATGCTACTATATAGTATAATATATAGTATGATATATACTGTTAAATATTATAACATATATGCATAAACCTGGTTGATTCTTTTGTATTTATAAGTGGACAATCACATCATCTGGAAATCATAATAGTTCTATTTATTCCTTTTCGATCTTTGTCTTTGAATTCTTTTTCTTGCCTTCCTGCATTGGCTACAATCTCCAGTACAGTTATTTATTTTCATCTTCCTGCATTGATCAGAGTCTCCAGAACAATGTGCTTACATTGCACACTCTTTTTAATTAAATACAGTCTGATAATGATGCAATAACAACCTATAAATTAGATCCATCTCATTGTCCTCTGACACTGCTGGTAGAGACAGAGATGTCTTTCTCCATTTTTTTCTATGGCTTCCAGAATAAAGTACAAACTCCTTAGGCCTTTCAAATCTAGCTGTGATCTATCTCTCTAGGCTTACCTCAATCTGTTAGGAATTCCAACAGTTTGCAACTTGCACCATGCAATTGTCCACTTCCTACTTCCTAAAGCCAATTCCCTCTATCCTCCCTTCTTCATAAAGATAAATTTTACTAGCTTTTTGATCAACCATCACCTCCTTCAGGAAGCCATCCTAATTTTTTATCTGATGTAACAGCCCTTCTTCTGTGTGCCCATAACAAACACCCTGAGCACCCCTTAATAACAACGTTATTAACCTCCACTATTAGAGGTGATTTACTTCCCTAGAAGTTCAAAAGCAGAGGTTATGTCTTATTTACACAAAGCCTAATACGGTACCCGGATCTCAGAAGGCACTCAGTTAATGTTTGCTCAATTGAATTAACAAAATACCAATAATATACTATAATGCAAACAAACATAATTTAACTTTTTTAGAAGTTTACTAACTGATTTCCTATGCAAGGTATAAAGGAATAATGAAAAGTATCTATAGAGATTAGTCAGAGAAGTTATCTGGACATTTATCTGGAAAACACCCAAAAAGAACACAATTTAAAAACTAAATTGATTCTACAATTAAACTGGCTTAAAATTTATTTAGAACAAGTTTTTTTGTTATGATGACTACTACCTTTCAATTGGTCAAGAAGCACAACGGCTATTCGGTGCTGGGCTTGAATTAGTTCAAGATGCAAATCCATCATGAAACTATTTGCTGTGACTGGTTTGTAAGTGTCTCCACATGTACCTTGGATGTACTTTGGTCCAGTAGAGTTGAAGTAAAAATAAAAAACAAATACAGTTATCAAAACATACTAAAAATAGCTCTATCCTATTATCCCTCAAGTTCTCTCTTACTCTGCAATATTATATTTTTCACTTCTTGGCCCTTTGCAATCTGGCTACACGCCAACTAATCTGTTATTAAAAGTCATCAGTGTCTTCTTAAGTGACAAATTCAAAGGCTCCTCACGCTCTTTGATTTCTTCTGGGAAGAGGGGAATATATTTCTGACCTATGCTAGGGAAGCCAATACAAACCATACTTTACTTAATGACTTAAGAGTCCAGCTCTCTTCCTAGTTTAAAAAACTGTCAACCTAATGTAAGATTTTTCCATTCTTACCTTGGTATAGCAATGGTCAATTACTGATGATCCATTTGGCAAAGTACCTAACATGCAATTCACATTTATTCCACCAATTACTTTGTCAAGAAGTTCATAAGCAAAAAATAACTGTTCCTCAGGTTTTTTCTAAAATAATTTTATAAACAAAAAAAGAAAAAGAAAAAAACAGAAAAATCATATACAAAATTTCCAAACACCTTTTAACAATAATTCAAAAACAACAGAAATATAAATAGTTTATCCAACATCAACAATGTTGTATATCTTAAGTATATTTGTCTTTGACTAAATGTGGAGTACTATTAATAAAGATGAAAATATATGTTTCATCATTTTTCCAAATATAAGTTAGAATTTTCACATACATATACATAATTTACATTTTTTGATTTTCAAAATTCTGATTGTACCAAATGTACAGGTAAACATTAGAAACAGCTTATAAGTTGTCATTTTCACATACTTTATTTTGAAAAGAAACACAGGTTAATTTTTTTTTTATCTGGAATCTCAGAACTGAAGAGGACATCAGATCCAATGATCTGCATCAAGATTTTCAAAAAAACCTTTTTAATAAAATTACATATAAAAATGGATAAATACAGAGAATACTATAAAGAACAAGTAGTTTTTCTCAAACTTTCAAATTTTCCATATTTTCTCCAGATACATTTTAGAAAATAAAACACACACATACATGCATATAATTGAAATTGCTTATATAATTGTCCACAATGACATTCTTCCTGTCTACCCCTAGAGGTAGCTACTATCCTGAATTTAGTGTTTATCATTCCTTTGCATATTTTAAAACTTTTACTACATGTGTATGTGTCCATTAAGAATATGTAATATTGCGTTGCATATTTTTAATTCTCTCACAAAATTCTGCAGTCTGCTTTATTCACTCAGCCATATGTTGTTGAAACTTCCTCTTGCTGGTGCATGTAACTCAATGTGTCAGTCAGTGTTTGGTTGCAAACACAGAAACTGCTGTAGGTATTCCAAGCAGGAAAGGGTTTAATCCAAAGAAGTAGAGAAGGACATCACCATTAGAAAGCATGGGTGAGCAAACATCAAGAGTCTGCTCAGAAGCCTCTGGGAATTTAAGAATCTCTAGAAGACTGTTGACAACAACCTCAAACACAGGTAAAGTGCAAGAGCTTGCAATTCACATTTGCAGCCCGCCACTGGAGGGAATGAACTCTCTTCCTTTCTGCAGTATAAACTAATGCAAATGTCCCTCACTGGAAGACTAACCTAGAACCATATGGAAATGGGATAATGGGAAATGAAGTTCCAGGTTTCCCCCTATAATACAGAGGAGACAATAAAAGGTGAAAATCCAGCCCACTCTAGTTCATTTATCTTCAGGGCTACACTGAAAAGGCATCACACTGAGGAATGTCACAATTTATTTATCCATTCTTCTGTTGATGGATATTTATATGGCTATTACTAAAGATGCTGCAATGTGTTACACTTGCATGTGAATAAAGATAAGGTTGATGCTTCCTTTACAACCCTTATATGGTATACTCCCTTTTCTTCTTTATTCGGCTAAGACCTCCATTACACGTCGAGCAGAAGAGGACAGGTATCCTTATGTTGTTACATCAATATAAAGAGACAGCTTTTACCTTAAGAACATTTGTTGGCAGTCCTTGGATAATAAATACCCTTATTAGATACAGAAGTTCTCATCTATTCTTCTATTCCTAATTGCTAAGAGCTATTTTTAAAAAGGGTAGTCGTTGAATTTTTATCAAATGTTCATTTTTGTTGTTGTTGTTTTTTTAATCTCTTTACCTAGTTAGGTGAGCGTATTTTTCCCTTTAATCTGCTGATGTGGTGTACTGCATATAGGTTTTCTAACGTTAAATCATCCTTGTATTCCTGGAATATACTCAAGTTGTTCATGATACATATTCATGTGAATATTGTGTATATATGAATATTAATATAGTCTCCATATATTTACATATATACATATATATATTCTCCATTCAAGAATCATAAGCTCAGGGACCCTTTTATGTTAATTTATCAGCTTGGAGGTACCCAAGCAACCCAAGTAGTGAAAATTCAAATAATTAACCTTCTTGAGGACAGGCCTAAAGTTATAAATCATTAGGAGAAACTTTCTCCCCATCCACCCCGCTTCTCTGTACCAATTTGAGATACCTTCTTATACAAATAGGCAGATTTTTTTGTATTCTACCTTTTCCTAGGATGTAGTCATTTGTAGGTTTAACTTTATGTGGGAGGGGTTGGTTCCAAACCCCATATTTCACGTACCCTAGCCTCATCCCTCATCCCTGGATGGCTGTTAAAAATCCAAGCTTCCCTGTAACTGAGTCCATCAACTCCAGCCCTGTCAGCTGCTGCAGCATCTGCTCACAAACTTACCATTCTAGTTTTCAATTCTGCTTTCTATTTTGGTCCCTGGAATATATCTTACTTTCTTGTGGGCTCTGTAATACACTTGAAAATATCAGTTCAATTCTGTCCACTTTCTAGGTGTTTTGTAACAGGAGTGTTTTCCAGTAATTAGACAGCCAAATTGCCAGAAAAAGACTTCTCTAAGGATATCTTTTTTTTTTTAGGAGGTACTGGGGATTGAACCCAGGACCTTATACATGGGGAAGCAGGTGCTCAAACCACTGAAATACATCTACTCCCCATGGATATCATTTTAACATCAAAAAATTTCAGAGACCCCACACATACCCACATCCTATCATCATCATCATCATCATCATCATCATGTTTTTCATCATCATCTTCATAGCTAATACCTACTTAAAACTTACCATGTGCCAGGTACTGTGCTGAATGCTTTACATAGATTATTCTTTTAACTGTCATACCCAAATGTGGTAGATACTCATTGGTTATCATAATTTTAAAATCCAGTGCTTGAAAAAATAGCTGCTATGTATTCAGTGAAACTTTTAAATAAAATTTTTATGTAATCACAATAACATCTCAGATATTTTTTAATAGTAGCATGCATATTAGCAAGATATATAATTTATCCCATCTACAGACTCTGCCAAGTGAACATAATAGATTTGTGGACTCTGCTTGCAACAATAAATTCTAACTCCTTCTTCCCACTTCACTCCCCTCCATATGAGTCTGAGAATCCCATGTGGAAGTTAAGTACTTTACATGAAGCATAAGAGAAAAACAGTGTAGCTGCCAGGCACCAGATAGCTACCATATACCAAGTACCAGTTTCTACAGTTTTACCAATATATTTCTTATAATCTGTATAACAACCCAGTGAAATAGGTACTACACTGTTCTAATTTGACAGATGAGGACACAGACTAAAACAAATGAAATAATTCATTCAGAATCACACAAACAGTCAATATCAGAGTCAGGATTCAACTCCAGGTCTTCCAAAACTAACTTCTATGCTCTCAGACCACACCAATGAATCATCATTAGCACATATACGATACACTCCAGCACAGCTGGGCAGGCTGTGTACTGTACAAGTTTAGGAGGTGCCATTCACACTATGGTTATCACAACCTGTAAATTTATTTGGACAAATTCCCAGCAGATGACAGTAAAGACATCTGGAGGAAAGGGTAAATTTTTCTAAGTGAAATAGTAGTAGCAGTAGTTCATAAATAGTCTTCAGTTTCTGGATTGTGGGACAATTGCCACCTTCTAAGAAAGTCAATTCATCTAATTGCTTTAATTGCTATAAACTTTCCATCTCAAGCCAAAATCTAGCCCCTTATAATCTCCACTAATAGTTCTATTCCTGCCCTATGAAGCCACAGAGGATAAGTGCTAGCCCATTAAGCCAGTGGTTCTCAAGCTCTAGTGCCCTTAAGAACTATCTGGGGAAATTTTAAGAGGCACATTCCTGGAATTATGAACTTATAAATTATAAAACCACTATACCTGAAGTTCTGATTCAATATGTCTGGAGTAGGAAATAGGAAGCTGCATATTTAAAAAGTACCCTAAGTGATCCCTGGAAAAAACATTTGCAAACATCTATTATGCCTCCCTAATCTCTTATACAGGTCAAACATCCTCTATTCTCAGTTTAAGGTTTCTCAACTCTAGCTCTCAGAAAAATACAATACAGCATAAAGAACTCAAAATTGCATCCCCTGAAACCTATAATTAGAAAGCTAACATTCATTTGAGAAAGTAAATTCAAAATGACTCCCCAGTCCTCCAATACATTCATAATGATATTTGATTGGCACCCAGATTCTTAGGATGGTATCAATTATACCAAGTGTCGCAGAGGAATAAAGGAAAAAACACTTTAAAAATTAGTACGTGCTCTTATATATCACACATATAAAATGAAAGGGGAGAAAATGGCATAGTATTGGAAACCAACAAAAGTGGTTTATATCTATACAGTAGAAAAATATTTTTATATTAATGCCCTGAAGAGACTTTATTTTTTTTAGGCAAGAGGCAACATAGCATAGTGGCTGAAAGCTGGAACTTTGAAGGCAATAAATGTAAGTTCAAATCTCTGCTCTACCCCTTATTGTGCAACCTTGATCAAGGTGTTGTACCAGTGAAAATGAAAGCTCTACGCCTATGCAAATCAACAGGTGAGTCTCAGAGACACAATCGCAAAAGAAAAAAAATCAAGCTGCAGAGAATACACACAGGATGACGGCATTACTAACAGGCAAAACAATACTCTCTAGTGCTTAAGAGTACACACTTATGTAATAAAAGTTTTAATTTATTTTAAATAAAAGTTTTATTATTTATTTTAAGAAGCCTGGAATTTACCATCACCACATTTTGGGCAGCAGTTACTCCTAGGGGCAATGTGGGAGAAGAGGACTTCATGGGGGAGGTGGGTTTTAATTAATGTCTTGTTTCATAAGTTAGTAGATGAGAAAATAAGTTTTCATTATAATATTATTTATAATTTTACATCAAACCAATTTTTAAAGAAAATATAGTAAACATGAGGATTAACATTTAGCAACAAGGAAAGTACTGATGAAATACAGTTAAGAAAAAACATCAGAATGCTACTGTTAACATGAAAGGGACTAAAAGAGATTATAAAAGAATTATTTTGGTCAGTATAGTGAAATTACAAATTTTTTCCTTCATTTTTCAATTCCTTGAAACACCCTCTAATGTTCATATTACTTTGCAATTTAAATTTATAGTTTGCAAATTAAATCAGGCAGACCAAAATATAATTCACTGGATTCTTCTCTAGAAAAACATTTTTCAACTATAGTCCATGGAAAACTCCAGAGGGAGCAAAAATGATTTCATTCTCAAAAATGGAACAAATGATATTCTGTTTCTCCTTCTTGGAGAATCACAGTGCACATAAATAAATTAATGCCTCTGAGAAGTCTCACCATAAAGAAACCTTTAGTGCTTAGCCTAGAGTTATTCAAGATTACTTGAACATGGCATACTTTTCTGAAGCATAGAATTAGCATCACATAGGACAAATACCGTTCTAGATCTTGACTATAAATAAATTGAGGTTGATTATATATATGAGGCAGTACCTAGACT
The DNA here is from genome assembly GCA_026826555.1 of Tolypeutes matacus. Lineage (NCBI taxonomy): Eukaryota > Metazoa > Chordata > Mammalia > Cingulata > Chlamyphoridae > Tolypeutes > Tolypeutes matacus. Next base: position 29,367,302 of record JAKSZT010036119.1, on the reverse strand, counting down.
CCCACTCAGTTCTATAGAACAAGACAATTCACAAAATAAGCAATAATTAGAATATCATAAGAAAAGCATAATCTAGGAGAAGCAGAGTAAATATATATCTTCCCACTGCCTTTCTTCTCTTAAACTGAAGCTCACTGAGCACTTATCATGTGCCAGGTACTAAGTGTGTTTTATACAAGTAATAACTCATTTAATCTCTCAAAGTTTTGTGCTTCATAGGACATCCCCGTTCTATAAGTCTATGAATCATCCCATCCAAATATATCAATAATAATATATCTATAAATCCTTTTAAGATATTTTATCTAGTTTGTTTAAAAGTTTATTGTTTTTTATCCTAAAGTAAAAGCAAAGGTTAAAAAAAAAAAAAAACAGCTAAAATCTGTCCCCGTGGTTCTCAATGTATGCAGAAACCATAAATTCTTAACATTTAAATATTCAAAATTATTTCTACAGTTAACCATTATACATTTACAGATATTATATTAGTTAAAAATACAAGTTGATGTTTTAAATATATTTTCTAAAATATTTTGTAATACCTTTAATAGTGGAAGAATTTCCAGGCCTTCTTTTATAGAGACAATATATTCACTGCTCCCTTTTTTTAAAAATAAGTCTGTTAAAAAAAAAAAAAAAAAAGGACAGAAGGAAGTAGGAATGGGAAATAGAGGGAGATATGTAAGGAGGGAGAAAAAGAAGGAGGAGGAGGAGAAAAAGGAGAAAAAGAAGAGGAACAGTCAGAAGAGAGGAAGAAAGAGAAAGAAGGGTAGACAAGAGAATAGGAAAGAACAAAAGAGAAAATGGAAATTAGCAGTGAATCATAATCATTTAAAAGTTATGCTAAATTTATCTTTTTAATTACTGAATATCTTAGAAACGATGCAACACTTTAGAAGTTGACTAAATACAAAATTATATTATAAAATATTTGGCAAATATAATATCCACTACACACTCAAAAATAACCAGAGTAATCAAAACAGCTGATGAGATAAGTTCTTCATTGAGAAGTTCAAGATAATAAGTGTAGAAGGAATGATCGAAGTTACCCCCTAATAAATTGTATTTAAGCAATGATTATCAGTGGATGCTAAAACCATTTGGTAAAAGATTGATGAAGGACTTCATAATGCAGAGTGTAGCTGACACTTTTGGTGCCCTGCCTTTATCCCCTTTTAACTCACATTTCCCATTCCTGTTCATGGCTTCTTACTGTAAACACCTGTAACTCTCTGTCTGATGGTGCTCCCTAGCCAAAGAGCATGCTCAACCTGCCTGCATTCATGTCCACTCCCCTCATCAGCAGCCCTCAACCAATAACAGGTGACAGTTGTATAAATATAGCCTCCCAGCTCTCTGAGACATGTTCTGTACAATCTCCCAGATGTCTTCACTGGAATAATCCCTAAAACCACAACAGTAACCTGCTCGTTAGCTTACTGTACCTTGTACTGGTTTCCTTTCCTTCCATGTCCCACTTCCCCATCCCCCCACTATGCTCCTTTGGATAAAATCCCAAATAAACTACTTTCCTCAAATCCTTGTGTCAGTCTGCTTCTATGTAAACCAACCTAGGAAAAAGGTCAAGCTGACAACACCTGAACTCACTAATAAATCTTTACATCATAAAAACTGGGACAACCAAGCATTATGTGCTTCCTGATTCAATGCAATAAGGAGTAAATGGCACCACCTATGAAATATTACCAATAAATAAATAAATAAAAGATATTTGGAAAGAATTCTTCTTGACAAGATATTGCCTAAATCTAAGCAAGCCTAGAGTCTAGGTCTACTACCAGATGGAGAAACAAGTTAACCAACACATAAGTAGGCAAACACAAAATCTAGAATGGAGGAAATCCTGTAGGGTAATGACTCAGTTTCTTCAACAAATAACTAGCTTGTAAATAAGTGGAAGGGAGGGACTGTTATAGATTTGAAGGAGGGACCTAAAAGACATTAAGGAAATGCAATGAGTGGACCTTGATAGAAACAAACCAACTTAAAAAGATATTTTTAAAATACAATCAGGGACATAAGAATTACAACTAATTATGAAAGGTATGATAATAATGACACTGTGGTTTTATAAAAAAAAAAAATCCTTATCTGTTAACAATATTTATACTGAGGTATTTGTTGGTGTAATGGCTTGATGTCTGTTTTAAAACACTCCAGGAAGGAAAAAAGTGTAAACTACAATGTGAACTGTGGTCCATGCTCAGTGGCAATGCCCCAGGATGCAATTATCAATTGCAATGAATGTGTCATACTGATGAGGGATGTTGTTTATGTGGGAGAGTGTGAGAGGTATGGGGAGCAGGGCATATGGGAATCCTCATATGTTTTGTGTAACCTTTGTGTAATCTAAGTATCTTCAAAAAAATAAAAAATATATTAAAAAAAATAAAAAGTAAAAAAATAAAACACTCCAGGTGGGGAGAAAAATTACTACAGAGAGAGATGAAATATGATTGACATGAGATTACAGTTGGTGCTGGATGAGGGGTGCATGGTGATTTATTTCATCTCTCTACTTTTGTTTATATTTGAAATCCTGCATAATAGAAGTTTAAAAGTAAAAAAAAAAAAAAAAAAAAAAAAAAACACTTTAATACAGTGCATGTTAAAAAATGACCTAAGGTCACTATGTGGGTGAGATGGACAGAGACCTCCAAGCAGTGGTCTCAAACTTTGGTGTGCATCAAAATCACCTGAAATCTAATAAAGGATAGAAAAGCTCAGGCTAGCTAAAGTAGTGTAGGGCTTGGTAGTTTTACCAATTCCCTGGTGATACTGCTATCTATTAAAGTTTGAGACCTATGGCTCTCAATGTCCCTCTGCACAGCCACACTCAACAACCAAGGATTAGTGAGCTGGATTAGTGAGTCTCTGGGAAAACAACTGCTTTATTACAAAGTCCTCCAAAGGTCTTATACACTCCATAAGTGAGGTAAAATAATAAAGCAAACACCCCATCCCCACCATGGACCCCCGCCACCTCATATTCTGTATGAATAATGTAATGAAACAGAGAGTTCAGGGGTCCGACCACAGGCAGAGGAAAGAACCAAGAGGACAGAGCATAGGAAATCCTTTGAAAGACGGCATCTTCTGAAAGAAGTGAAAGACTTAGGATGGGAGAGTGGGGGAGTGAGTGGGAAATGAGAACAAAGAGGAGGAAGATAAGAAGAAAGGAAAAAGGAAGAAGAGAAAGAGAATAAGAAATGAGGAAAGGAGAAGAATTTTAAAAGGAGACAGGAATTAGAAGAGAAAGGAAGGAAAAATATATAGATAATAGAAGGGCATTGATCCATTCTACAAATACTTATTTGATCTCCCACTCTGTCAGGTAGTGTATTGGATGCCAAGAATACAATGATGGCAAAACATGCTCTCTTCCTTCAAGAAGCACACACTCTACGGGGAAGTTGAGGAGGAGGAAATATGAAAGGGGACAAAAAGGGAGAAAAGGAAAAACAGATAGGGGAAAAGAAAGGAGTAGGCAGTAATGAAGAATGAAGAAGAAGAACAAATAAGAGAGAAGACAAAAAGAGTTTGCCTACCATTGAACCGTTGAGCATATAAACCTACTTTTTTGACACACACTTGATTAAACCTTTATTATTTCTTTCTGGTTACAAATCATCAATGAAGTACAATATTGAAATGCCCAGTTTCCATTAACAAAAGTTATCCTGTATTCCAATTTATATTTATATATTCATATGTGTGTATATATATATTAAAAACTTCATACTTTTTCATTCTATTTTACCTAGAGATTTTTTAAACTTTCTTGTTGGGTTTCCTAAAGACTCCAATATTTCACTTAATCGTAACGTGACCTCTGCCACCACCACAATGTCAATGTCTTCCATTTTATAGCAATGAATTATTTCATTTATCTGCCACAGAAGATAAATCCACTAAAAGGATAAAATAGACAGTAAGATAAATTAAAAGTGATTACAGTGTAGAAAGATTCACATTTTTCAAAACTGACTACTTCCTTTCAATCACTACCTTCTAATCATATGGGAATGTTATACAGGTACCACCTCCTTATTAGTGTGCCTCTTAATTATAAGTAATATAAAGATCAATGATCCTAATAAGATGATAGTTAATCAATCTGTTCATATAAATTCTTAATGAAGATTCACTTAAGCTTATAATCTGTGTTTCTATGGCCATATGGCAAATTCATGATCTGTTATTTTTATATCAGTGAAGGTTATCTGTATCCTTAAATTTTTCACTCTCCCTTCAAAACAGCTGTTACGATCCTATCAGACTCCTCCAGTGAGGGGGAAGCAGGTGGAGGAATGCATTCTTTAAGTATTACTAAGCTTCAGGCTCCATACTTGGTGCCTTGGAAATTGTCTTTCATGTCTATATCCCCAAAGCTTAGCATATAAAACTAACCATCACCCTTTGGGATGTAATATGGTAAAACAATATTTATGAACACACATCATCACTTTATCATAGTACATGATAAAATCACTTCCATAGATCCTAATGCATCTGATCTTAGAAGGCTTCAGAAGATGTGTATGTTGGAGGTTGTGGGAGGTGTGGGACATGGGGCATATAGGAATCCCTATAATTTTTGTGTAACATTTATGTAATCTAAGTATCTTTTAAAAAATAAAAAATTAAAAAATTAAAAAAAAAAAAAAAAGACTTCAGAGTCATAGGAGAATCTGTTATTGAGGAAATATTTTCTCCTAAGCTTCTAGGTTATATTCAACTGCTTGACTTCTTCCTTCCCATGGAAGAGTTTTTTGTAAAATAGTCTAAATACATTACTACAGGAAAAAACCTGAAATTCCTTACTTATTTATTTGTATTCTCCATTATTAAATTTCTTGATGAATTTATTCAAGCTCATCTGGCTTTAGACAAGCTATATATTTATTCTGCCCTTGAAAACTTGAAAGACTTCCCCACTCCCCAAAACAAAACAAACTGGAGCAGGGGTACAGGGAACACACGTTAAAAGGAATGCTACATTTAAAGAATATCTTTTTCTTAATACATACATATGCAAGTGATGGTTGCTATGCAGTGGGTAAATTATGAAAATTTAGATTTGAAATGTATATCACAACTTGGATTGGCAATAACAAAATATATGTGAAAGGAAACAAAAAGGAATACTTTGTTAGTACTGATTTTCTGGGTGAATTTTGCAAAGTCATTTCTGGACATATTGATCCGCTGAAGTCCTAATTTGCATTTCTGCCACAGGAACAGTATCATGTCCACAACTATTTCTTTATCTGGCTGAATATTCTGAAAACAAAAGTGATAAAGAAAATGATTAAGAATAATAAGATAAATATATACTAAGAGAGAGAGCAAGATCTAGATACACGCAAACATTTTTTGGGTGCTAGATAAATACCAACCCACTTAATCCTCATAACAACCCTATGAGGTGAGTACTATTACTATGGCTCCACTTCACAGATAAGTAAACTGAGCACAAGGAGATTGAGTGATTTGCCCAAAAAGAAATGACTAGAAAGTAGCATAATTGGGATTCAAACCCAAGCAGTCTAATTCCAGACTACTCACTCTAACGGCTACTCTAGTCTGCCACTGCCTCTATAAAATGAAAAGTCCCAAGCATTTTCAGACAAGTATGTAAAGCAATTGGTTCCATCAAAATTTGAAATTTAAAAATACTTTTGTCTTTTTAAAATCCCTGCATTAAAATAATTTTTAAAATTGGGGAGCAGCTGGGAGATGAACTCTTGGGTAAAGGGGGGAAGGGTATAGAAAAGAAAGGGAGACATGGAGAAACTCAGCAGAACCTCACATCAGGAATCAAGAGATGACCCAGAATGAGGATGTCTCCCCTTAACCAAATTTACTTAGCTCTTCTCTAAAGAAAAATAGTTACTCACTATAGCTGAACTGAAAAGATAATGAGTTTATGATTAAACTATACCAAGCACTGAGCCACTTTGGGACAGATCTAAGACTGAATTTGTAAAATAGCAGCTTAGCACAGTGCTTGTAATATAATAGGACTCAATAAATGTTTCCTGAATTTGAACTGAATAGAACTAAGACACATATGGATTTAAAAAAAAAAAAAAAAAAAAAAAAAAAAAAAAAGGACAAAAAAGCAGATAGCCAAAACTTCCTTACCCTTTTAAGTCTCGATTGTTTTTTTTTTGTTTACCCCTCCCACTATAATAATTACAATAATCCAGCACACTTGCTACCACACTACGTTATTTAGAAAATTAAATATCTGTCACAGGTTAACAAGTTCTAATAAACCCAGAAATGGAAAATACAGTTACAGTGGAATGTCTCAAGACTCTTGCAGTGTTTCACTAAACTGACCAAAATTAATACAACCTTCTATAATTGTGGTTTTCAAGCTTATTTTACAAGAGTAAAACAAAGTTTTCAAATGAACTTCTAGCAGAAACTCAACACTGTATACAAAACTAATCAAAACAGATTGGGGAGCTAATATTCAAAGGCAGGCTCCTGAGAAGCCTCAGGGAATCCCTAGGAATTTAGTTTTAAAACCAGGGCTGTCCACTGAGTGTACACTTTGAATGGACTGCACAAGGCCCAGGACTGTTTAACACAGTGAATCCTGTGGTGGAGGATGGACTGTGGTTAACAGGACAGAAATGAGAACGTTCTCTCATGAACTGTGACAAATATGTAATATTAAGACAGGTTGTTAATTATAGAGTGGGTTGGGGGGGGGAAATACACCAAATGTTAGATGTGGACTATAGTTAGTAGTAATATTTTGACAATCCCCTTTCATAATTTGTAGCAAATGCTTCATAACAATGCAAGGTGTCGGTAGTGGGGTGATGTATTGGAGCCCCGTATGGATGTTATGGATGTTTGTTTTGTAAGTTCACAACTTTTACTATATATTTATTGTTTATGTATATTCATGTATGAATGATATATTTCAATATTTTTTTAAATAAAAAAAAAAAAAAAAACAGGGCTGCCTAGATTTACCTAGAACATTCATACTCACCTATGGACCATTTCTAAATACTGACCGTTACATGCAAAGTGACTCAAAATAACAACTAGGCTTTGTACTCAGGGACTGAAAAGCTGTATTTCTCATTAAGAATATCAACTCCTCATTAAAACCACTGCCTCATTTTTTTCATTATTAAAAATATAGCTAGCCTAAGAATTTCCCAAAAAGGAAAAGGCTGACAAATAACAATGATTTTTTTTAAAAAAACTTAAAATTACAGCAAGCCAGGATTTAACTCAATCTCTCATTCCAGTGATTAAGCAATATAGCATTTTGACAAGGTGCAATTCATGTGATATTTTATATCTGCCTTTAAATTAGATATATGACAGCCTCCTTCCATACTATTGAAAATTATCCAAAAGAGCTATTTCACCTGGGAAGAGGAGCAGACACAGGAATATAGGGTTGCTGCCAAATGGAAAATATCTTCTGAATATCCAGAGGTCTTCATACAAGAATCTCAATTCATAAAGCAGGGAAATATGAAACCAAAAATCAATTATTAAATTTCAAAAAGAAAAGAATCAAGAGATTCTACAAAAATGGCACAAACAATATCTGGACAAATAGCATGTTGATAAAACCCTTTAAATGCTTCTGTATGAAAAGTAATCTAAGTGGGCTCTAATTCAATTTAAATAGTTTTTTCACAGTCTGTATACCAACTGTGCCCAAAAAGAATTCAGAGTTTTATGTATTAAAACATATAAAATGTGACCGTTGAAATAAAAACAATAAAGATATTTATTCAGAAATCACTAGAAGAAAAAAAAAAAAAAAACTGTACCATTACATGTTAAATTATTTACAACAATTGAACAGTCATACAGAGTTTTAAGACCTGTGGCAAAACACAAAAAAAAATATGGATTAAATAATTCTCATTGGCCAAAAAGTAGCACTTCTGAAATTCTATAGGAGAGAAGCTCAAATGATATATTTGGTGAAGGAAAGCTAAATTGTGTTTATAATACTGTACACAAAATGGAGAGAAAAATATCAATTGCCCATTTTAAAAATGGATAGGGGATTGATTTCAGGAACAATTTAACATATGGATCTTGAAATAAGAGATAATGGAGAACAAAATGGACAACATCTTCAATGGAGGCTTTGCAAAATATACAGAAAATTCTTCAAATAGGTCTTTATTACATTTACCAGTATAAAGCCTATAACATAACATTAAATCTTAGTAAAAGCTTATATAAATCTGAATTTGAAAACAGATGATTTGGGACAATTATTTGCATTGACTTTCAATTATATATCCAAAATAACATTTAAGACTTAAAAAGTCCTAGAATGGAAAACATTGCATGCTGGAAAGAAAGAGAAGACCATTACTAAATCTTCCCAGGTTCACCATCTGACAACTTTTGATTCATTGTCCTATTGGCCTCTCACTTATCCCAGCAAACCAGCAGCTAAAGAGAGCCTCATTCCTCTCCTTAAAACCCTCACTTAGAATAAGATCCAGCATCCTTAGAAAGCCTAGGAGCCTGCATGACCTGGAGCTCAGCTATTTCTCTGACCTCATCTCCTACCACACTTCCAAATCCCATCACCACCAATGCACTCCAGCAGTGCACACCTCCTTGCCATTTCTTCAACACACCAAGCACACTCTCATCTCAGGACCTTCCCTTCCCCTCTGTTTTGAACATTCTTTTTCTCATCTCACCTATAAAGAGCATATATTATCAGATGAAACTATCTTAATTTTCAAAAGGGCAAATACTCACCCTGAAAAGCAATTCTTTTTACATAAACTTGAGCTGCTTGCCCTTCTTTATAGTTTTCTAAAGGAAAGATCAAACCTTTGTTTCTCTTTACATTGATTACAGGTTCTATTGCAATAAGAAGAGTTAAATCCATCTCGGCTGTCTTTGACTCTGGATCATTCTGCCTCTGAGAGAAGTATATCACACAAATTAATTGGGAATTCAATATCACCTTAAAAAAAAAACAAAAATTAATGGTTTTGTGTATCTATTACCTGCAAAAAGTCAATAAGTTGCACAGCTACAGATTCAAATAAACTCCATTCCTCATACGTAAAAGCTAATTTTATAAATTTAACAGCAGCATCCATAGAAATAAGATTTTTTCTTTGTATAATAAGTTCCAGAAAAGATGATTTTGGAAAATCAAGCCTTCCATCTGCACCAGTATTTGAAACTAGAAAAGGAAAGAGAGAGGTTTGAATCACATTCATACAAAGAAGTATTTACTATATATTAACTCTCAGACACTGCCAGGTACTAAGGAAACAAGGAAAAGAGAACAGACACAATCTCTGCCTTCACAGAGATTATACTTTAGTGAGTGAAACTAAATTTTGGTATTGGAGTTGCAGAGATAGCTTAAACGTGACACAAAAGAATTAAGTATAAAGGAAATGTTGATAAACTGAATTACATTAAAATTAAGAATTTCTGTTCCTCAACAGATACCTTTAAGAGAATTAGAAGGCAAGTCACAAATGGGGGAAAATATTTGCAATGCATGTATTAAATAAAGAGCTTTATCCAGAATATATAACAATTTCCTGCAAATCAATAATAAAAAAGGCAAAAATGGGCAAAATATTTGAACAGGTACTTCACAAAATAGGATATCCAAATGGCCAGTAAACATATAAAAAAGGGCTCAACTTCAAAAGTCATCAGAGAAATACAAATTAAATCCACAATGTGATACCATTTAAATCACACCCAGAATGGACAAAACAAAAAAGACACATAATACTGTCAGTGAGAATTTGGAGGAATTCTCATAAAATGCTGATGAGGGTACAAATTGGCAAAACAGTATCTGCTAAAGCAGAACATACACGTATCCTTTGCTCCCACAATTTCACACAAACAGAAACATGTTGCAGAAGATGTTTAACATACCTATCCCAGGAATTTATAAAACAAGCAGAGAAGAAAAGAATAGATAAGATTTAACTACATGACCTATAACCTTCACCTAATAAACATATATAAAACAATGCACCCAACAACAAAAGAATACATAGTCTTTTCAAGTACATACAGACTATTCACCAAAACTGACCATAGGCTAGGCCACAGAGCACATCTCAACAAAATCCAAAGGTTTCAAATAATAGCATATGCTCTCTGACCACAGCATAATTAAGCTAGAAATCAATAACAAAAAGATAATTAGAAAATCTCCATATGTTTTGATCCATAACCCACATATCAAAGAAGAAATCTCAATGGAAATTAGAAGATATTTTTAACCAAATGATAACGAAGGTGTGATAATTCAAAACTTCAGGTACATAGCTAAAGTTGCACTAGAGAGAAATGTCTTAATATGCATATATTAAATAAGAAGAAACCTGAAAATCAAGTTCCAACTCAATGAGTTTGAAAAAAAATCATCAAAGTAAGCCCAAGAAAGTATAAGACAATAATAAAGAGCAGAAATTAATAATATGGAAAACAAAACTACATTAAGAAGAATCAACAAAGTTAAATACTGTTCCCTTGAAAAGACTACTGAAATTGGTGAATCCTTGGTGAAAATGAAGAAATAAGAGAGAAGGCAAACTGACCAATATTAGGAATGAAAAAGAGATCCATGCAGAGATCCCACAGACATTAAAAATACCATAAGGAAGCGGCTGTAGCTCAATCAGTAGGGCTCCCGTTTACCATACGGGAGGCCCTGGGTTCGGTTCCCGGGGCCTCCTGGTGAAGGCAAGCCCGCCCGCATGGTGTGGTTAGCTGACCCAGCGAGCACAAGCAGCAAGGGGGGGATAAATGAATAAATAAATAAAATCTTAAAAAAAAAAAAAAAAAAAAAACATAGTAAGATATTATAAACAATTTTATAAAACTTTGAAAATATTCTATAAAATAGAAAAGTTTCAAGGAAAATGAAATTGACCAAACACTGATATTATTTTTTAAAAGGAATGGAAAGAAAACCTGAATAGTCTTCCATCTATGGAAGAAATTGAATCCCTAATTAAAACCCTTTCCACAAAGAAAACTCCAGGTGGCTTCACCAGTAAATTCAATCAAACATTTAGGAAGAAAGAACACCAATCTGACACAAATTCTTCCAGATAAGAGAAAAAGAGGGCATACTTCTTAACTCATTTTATAAAGCCAGGATTATCTTGAATATGAAACCTGAAAAGGACATTATGAGAAAGGAAAATCTCTCTCATGAATGAAGGTGCAAAAATATTGAATCTTAGCAAACAAAATCTAGCAATATATCAAAAGGATAATTCTCACTTCCAAATTAAGTTTATTCCAGAAATAGAGTGGTTAAAAACTAGATATGCAATCAATGTAATATACCACATTAACAGAAATAAAAGAGAAAAGCTATATGAGCAACTCAAAAAACCCAATAAATCCAGAAAAGGCTTTTGATACAATTTGACAGTGATTCAGTATTTAAAAAAAAAAAAAAACTAGCCCAGAAATAAAAGGAAACATCCTTAATCTGATAACGGGAATCATCAATATCATAACTAATGGTGAAATGTTGATAGCTTTCCATCTCAGATCAGGAATAAGGCAGGGGTGACTTCTGGTCCACATTTTATTGTAGATCCTAGCCAGTACAATAAGGCAAGTAAGGCAAGAAATAAAGAAATAAAAAGAATAAGAATTGGAAAGAAAGAAATGTAATTGTCATTTTTCACAGATAAAATTGTATACAATTTTTTGAATTGTTTGAATTTTCAATTGAGTTCAGCAAGCTTAACTCAAGGGCAGTAATAGATTGTTATGATTTCAGATTCCTGTGTGTGTGAACTACCATTCCAAAATTGTTGTCATGCACGTTCAACCATAAAATATAATCTTAACATTTTATTTACTTATCAAAAGTTCTTTTCCTGCTATAAACAGTTCTGAGACAACATCACGAAGCTCTACTTCATCAGTAACAATAGGTCCTGTTTGCAGTATTCGTCTGTTAGAATCAGAAAGCGCTTCCAAGATGGCCAGAAACCGGGATGCAGTGCTGTCAAACATCTCATCCAACAGCCGCTCTGTGACTGTACGTGGCCACGACAACTGGAACAGCAAAACAACAAAGTAGAGGCCATTTTTTTAAAGTTCTACAGTGTAATGCTAAAAGGGAGAGTGGCTGACCCAAGAATGAGATTGTTGCTTTTATGGTTTTCATTTCTGAGGTGTTAGTCCTGGCTCCGATAAAGGTTCTGCCCAGCTGCCGTGACATCAGAGGTGTCTGCTAATTCTTTATATTTGTGTTTGTGTTTCTAAGGCAGCATAAAAAGGCTGTTACTGTCTTTTTTTTAGGTAGGCCAGCATCGATCACCACATGTTTTATGGTACCTTAATAATAGCCTCAAGAAACTGAAATTTAAACTTTAGTTGCATAAGAATCCCTCAAGAGTGATTTTTAGATTCCCAGATCAAGTCATCAAAGATTCAGTGGCTCTGGGTGGGACATTTTTAATAAGCACTGCAGGAGATTCTGATGTAGAAGGTCCTCAGACCCACACTGGAAACACTAATGTATGCTGTAAATAACTAGGCTTGCAGTAGTTAACCCTGAGAAAGAGTTGACCAGCTGTATCCCAATAAGCTAGTGACTCTCAGAGTACTATGTGAGTTCCCAGCCACTCTGCTTTGTACCAGCCCAGAATGATTCCACCTCCCATAGATGACCTGCCTCCTCTTGGCTCAATCACAAGTGAACTGTTCTCTGTCTTTAGATCGCCGATAAATAAGAGAGGTGGTTCTATTTGACTTTTCTAGAATTTGTGTCCAGCTAAAAGATAACAACCATATTCCCCCTGATTCCCTTGCTTCTTTCCTCATCTTGGAGCAAGGTCAGAAAGACAAAAAAACAAAAGCAGGGATAAACAGCCTTGGACTATTTTTCCACAAATACCACATTTCCTACTTAATAGTTTCTAAGGCTTTTCAAACCACAGGTTAACTGGTAGGTTAAAAACCTCAATAAAACATGAGCTTCATGTCTTGCCCTCTCTTTCTTTACAAACAGAGTTAAGAATTTCTTTTTAAAAATTTACTCCAGTTTAAAACAAAGCTTTAAATATATTTATATTTTTAAAAAGCATAATAAACTTTATAAAAATTAGAAGTGTTCAAAAAGGAATGGCAACCCCCAGATGATAAAGTGTGGAATTGGTTTTTTAAAATATCACAGAAAAACTAACAGAAAGTGGGATAGACTATTTATCAGAGCTGTGAATGAATAATAATTATGAGATTTTTAAGTATAAATATTTAAAAGCTCTATAAAATAAGAATTAAAGCTAAAATAACAAGAAAAATAATTGATTGTCAAGTATGACAAGTAAAATATTAATGTCTATAAAATATTGAGTTCATCCAAAATATATTTTAAAAATTAAAATCTCTAGTAGATAGATGGTCAGGCTGTGAACAATAACTCACAAAAAAGGAAATAAGCACAAATATAAGGAAAAGTTGGATGAAAGAAGTGAAGCTAAAATGGCAAACCCTTTTATGAAAACTGAATTACCAAAAATAATATAAAGAGGTCATGGTTAGTAGCAATGCTTCAATATGTGTTCATCAATTGTAACAACTGTATCACACTAATGAAAGATGTTGTTAATGGGGGAAAGTGTGGGAGGGGTTTGGGGTGGGGTATATGGGAATCTCCTATATTTTTTATGTAACATTTATGTAATCTAAAGCGTTTTTAAAATTTTTTTTTTAATTAAAAATTTTTTTAAATGTGAATATTCTCGCTGTCCTGGTTTTGTGATAATCAGGGTAGGCTAAACATTCTCTATATTAGAAAACATGCATGTGTCCAGGTCTGGTTTTTAGAATGCTGGTGATAAACTAAGCCTGATTTATTATATAACCATCCTGTATGGGTAAAGACTGTAACTTTGGGTATCTTTGGTCAACCTTAAGAGCTATATCAGGGGGACAGATGTGGCTCGCGTGGTTGGGCATCCGTCTCCCATATGGAGGGACCTGGGTTCAATCCCTGGGACCTCCCAGTAAAAAGAAAAAAAAGAAAATATAAAAGGCACGCAGGCCACGAGACCCCGTGCACAGGTGTGCCACCAGGCCCTGTGAGCGGGTGCGCCCCCCAGGCCCCACATGTGGGTGAGACCCCCAGGCCCCACACACAGGTGTGTCGTCAGGCCCTGCAAGCTACGCAGCAAGATGATGACGTAACAGGAGAGTGACACAAGTGAGAGCCAAGATGAGACAAGCCGAAAAACCAGGAACTAAGGTGGCGCAGTAAATATACATATACTACATAAGATATTTTACAGTCTTTAAAAATGTCAGGCTGAATGTGATGATCTCTGTGTAATCCGTCCCACCTCTAAATTCTCTGGTCACCATGACATCTACCCCATGAGATGCATTAGGTTAATTCCCCAACTTAATGCACCTTCCCAAGTCAAGCTCAGTTTCTCACTATCCCTCAAAAACCTTTGCTTATTCCTGCTTTCAAGCTATGTTCATGCTCTGGTCCTATTCTCCCTGTCTAACCAAATCCTGCCCATTATTCCAAAACCATTCACAAAGACAGAACTGAGATTTAGTCTCTTCTATATTCCACAATACTTGGAATCACAACAGGCATTCAATACATGGCTGTTGAATGAATGAATGAGTGAATAATAAATAAATAAATAACAACTCACATTCACCGAGGACCTACTACATGCCAAAAATATCTTAAGGGTTTTTCATGTAACTCATTTGATCCCCACCACCACTGTTATTTCCTTCTTATTGCTTACCACAAGTTATAATAATTTTGTTTTCCTATTTATTATATAATTTCTCCACTGGAAGGTAATCTCAGTCTATTTTGTTCACATAGCAGGTACTTAAATATTTACTAAATGGATCACTAATGGTTGATCATTAGGAGTCTGAAACAGTAGTCCTTTAAAAGAATCCTGTGGAAGCCAAAATGATTTAATCTGAGTTGACAACTGATTGACACACAAAAAAAATGTTTTAGAAAATAAATTTAAGGTATACTGAACATTACTATCTTTTGTAGAAATATAATAAAATTACCATTTCATATATATAAAGCAAGACATTTTGAAAAATATACCAAGGTAATTAGTATGACACTATTAAAATAGGTACGTTGACTATTTTCTGTAAGAAATACCCACCAAACAATTTTTTTCTAAAAATATACACCACCATTACTTTTTTCATGTAACAATTATCTTAAGGAAATCAGAAATAAATGAGGTTTTTAATATAATGTTACCTGGAGTTTTAAACATTTTAATAGTAAAATGACTACAATTCAAATCCTTAAAAATGTATCAAGACAGTATGTTTTCTTCTCTTAGACATTTGATTTAATCTGTGAATTAAACTGTAGCCTGATATTGACACAACACAGTAGTTACCCAGTTTTTCAGCTTTAGATATTTAACTTTGGTTTGCTCAAACTAAAAACAAAACAAAAATGGTGAGAAAAAAATTGTCTCCTGCTCTTACAAAGACTACAGCGTTACTACTTAGCAATACCAGATGCAGGCGGTTCAACAGCTCGTCAGAAAAGCTGTCCATAATATGGCAAGCTACGTCCCCACCAACTATACACTAAAGCAAGGGGCATGATTTTAAAAAGGATATATAAAATGCACTTCTGGGCTCTGCAGTAGGTATGTCATAGTCATGATAAATATCAATAGAAAGCTACTGTGCCCAAATAATATTTTTATTTAAATATTATGATCTATTTTAAAAATAATAATTACTCCTAAATATTACAAGAAAAAATAATGAGAAAAGAGAACAGCCGTCATTGGTGTAATGGGAAAGCACTAGACTAAAGAGTCTGGTTCCAGTTCTGCCAACAACTGGCTTTGTGACCTTGAGCCGGTGATTTAAATACTCTGAGTTTTATTTTCCCCAGCTGTAATAGGAAAGGACTGAACCAGACAATTTCTAAAATTCCTTCCAGGTTCTGAGATTCTGCAAGTCTTCTGTAGAAAAGAAGCTCATCTTCTTCCCCTTCCCTTTCATTTTCAGTCCCTACATAGAAGCTCGCAGAAGAGAGTTTATGACCATTTAGAACCGTCAGGGAAACCTTCTTAGAGATATAGAACAGGGCACGAGAGATGCTGAGATTCAGAAAGACAAAGGGGAAGACAGTGGGAGAAGCAAAAGGCAGGACTACTTCCCAGTCCCTCCCCGTGGGGGTCCTTAGAGCTGGTAGACTAATGTGAGCCCCTGTGGTTGGAAGAGGCCAGCTAACCAGTTATGGCAGGTGGGAAGAAGAGACTTCCATGCTGAGCATTATTGCCCATGTGAGATCCTCCAAAGCTCTCTTTTTCCCCTCTGGCAGAACAACCAGCAATTTTCAAAATGAGAGCTGCTCCTCAACCTGGCCCTGGGCAGCTATCCTAAGCAGAGGACATACGACTCCAGTGGGAAATAAATTGTCATTTTAAGCCACCAAGATGTGAGGGTTATGCTTCAGTATAACCTAGTTTGTGAACACTCCCAAAGGTGAAACCTGAAGCTGATGAGAAAGGATGCTTCTACCTTGTCTCCAACCTCAAAGTCTTCAAAGCTGACTCTAAACAGGCAAAGTCAAAGCCCTATACAGAACTACTCAGAGGCCTGTTCATTCACAATGGCTCCCTCATTTGTATCTTCCCCAGGCTCTTCTTCAGTCTCTTGTCCTTTTTTTTTTTTTTTTTTTAAGGTACTGGGGCCAGGGATTGAACCTGGGACCTCATATGTGGGAAGCCAGCGCTCAACCACTGAGCCACATCTGCTTCCCTGAGTTGGTTATTTTCTATTTGTTTTGCTTGTTGTTTGTATTTGTTTTTTTAGGAGGCACTGGGAACTGAACCCAGGACCTCTAACGTGGGAATCAGGCGCTCAACTGCTTGCGCCACCTCTGTTTCCCTCTTGTCCTTTTAAAGTTACAAAACTGGGATGGTGCTAAGGCACAAAAGCTTTGAGAAAGGGATGAAGTAAGGCCACTTCCAAATTGGGGAAACCGTTCTTTTCTGTATTTGCCCATTGGTGCAGAGAAGCAGGGGCAGGATTTAATATTTAGTGACAAGGCTTAAAAGACATAGAGCTCCAACACACACACTACAGAGTCTTAAATAGAGAAGACATTCTTAGACTTACTGTTTGTACTTCCCTTATGTTAACCCTGATCTTTGGTCTAAAGAAAGACTTGTTTTTTCTTCTTGATTCAAATACTCCTCTTTTGAAGATCATCACTGCCATCTGCCTCAAGAAGAAAAATTAGATATGAAGTAACAATGGCATATATTTCTCAACTACTAAGATTAAGTACTCAATCAACTGTAGAGTGCTGTAAATTTTTTTTTTATCTCATGAAATGTTTATACCTTTACTGTGGCCTCTCTATAATATCTTCTGGAATCTTCCTGTGATTGTAAGGAACTCATTGATTCCAGTTGCCTTAACTCGTCAATTTTAGCTAATGCACGCCGAGCAAATGCCTACATGGAATTAAAATAAATGCAATTTGTAATAAGAGGATAACAATTAAAAGTAAATGAAGATAGTATGATTTATTCTTCCAGACATTTGACTTAATATGTGAATTAAACCCTAGGCTGATATTGACTCCTTTATATTAAAACACTGTGGCTATCCAGCCTCTCATTTCCTAACAGCACTATTAAACTCTGTATAATAAAGTTAATAAACTGTCAGATATGGATGTTTATAAATTAAGAAAGTCTAAAAAAGCAAGGAAAGGAAAGCAGAACTTTCGGTTATACTGTAGCTTACAAAAGATGACTTCTCTGGCATTGCACACATACACACACACATGCACACCCACAAACACACATAACCCTCCTCAGTGCTCTTCTCAAATCCTAACCTTCCTACCACAGCATGCTGTATTATATAACTACCTATTCAACTGTTCACACTGCTCACTAAAATGTGGGCTTCTTAAAGGGTATTACTCATTTCTGTATCTCCACACCCAGCATATAGGACATACTTATTAAATATCTAAGGAAAGAAGGGAAGGAAAAAGGCAGGCTTGCTTGTTTAATCAGATCATCATTATTATAATTCTCTAAAGATAATAACAAAAGAGTTCAATTCATATAACTTATTTTAGCAGTTCTTTGGAAAGTTTTCATTTATAATTCATAAGTTTTCCTGAAGATGTTTCTAGATCACAATATTAACATACAAAGGGCTAAAATTTCCAATAAAGAAGAATTCCAATAGAAATCAAATAGTGAAAACTATGCAAATGTTCCATTCCCTGATATTTTTAATAGCTACAGAACTAAATATGCCACCACTAGTAGATGAAAACTAACTATACACATATGGTAGTAGTTTCTAGAAAGTGTCCTGGACTAAAAAAAATATCTTACAAGGTCTTAATTAGGCTATTCCCCTGCCTATGGACCACTACCATCAAACCCCTCAGAATTAGATTGGGCAGGAAGGAAGTAAAGGAACCATTAACTGGCCAGATGATTTATTTATGTCACAAACAAGAAATGAACAAGTATATGTAGAGCTGTGAAGATTGTGTCCTGTACAAGAGTCCAACCAAGGAGTTGAGTGAGGGCTGAAATCTATCCTGCCCTCCACTCGGCACCATGCACCCCTGGTGCAGAGATGTACTGGCCCAAAGGATGGGGTGCTTATTTCTAATTTTCACCAAGGCCCCAAGCACTGACCAATCCTAAAGACAGGCATCTTTTAAAATTTACACAGAGAACCGTGTAGGCCAGGAGAAGCCCTGACTAGTAAGTTACATTTCACGTATTCAGTCTAAAATATATATAGAAAAAGAGGAAAAACAAGAAATAGAGTGTATAAAATGGTGGCTGGAAGCAGAAGAAAGCAAGATAAATGGATAGTAGGTGGTATGGAAGACAAAAATAAATGGAGAAGGAAGGTGGCTTGCACAGAAGAACAAAATGAGGAAGGGAAATATATAAGAAAGCTGATTCAGAAAAGGAAAGGAGCAAGAAGGGTGAAAACCAACACAGAAAAAAGGAGAAAGCAGAAAGTAGAGTGAGAGATCAACCAGATGGAGATGCCAAACAAATTTCTGCAAATAAGGCCTTGAACTTTTGTCTTTGCCTCGTTTCTTTTTTTTTTTTTTTTCTTGCCAGGCATCTAAAGGAGAAGATCTTCAATAAGATGTATTTTAAAGTATTGGAATCCTCAGAATCACCAAGTAGCATACCTCTCCGTTAATACCAGCTTGGCAGTCATAGTAACACTGGCACACAGCAGTGTAAAGAGTAGCTCTCCACGTCAAGTACCTGACGGACAGGAGCGGCACCGAGGATTCCATACATATACTGGCCCACAGGAGATATTCTAAGGCCTGAGAGAGAAACGCACACACAGTTGAATGTGTATCATTTTAAGCTAATAATGGTGAATTTCTGTAATATAATCAAATTATAATTTGCAAACACAGATTGCTGACTACTTAAACCAAACAAATAATAGCAAAATAATGACCCAAGATAAAAACAAGCATTGAAAAGAGCAAAAGTTAATAATGTTGAGGACTCAAATTAGCCATTTTAGGACGTCTTCTTAGCTCCTAGAGTCACCATATGAACTCAGCTCATTGCTGTAATTATCAAGTATCAAAAATGGTCTAGGAACTAGCTCCAAATAATGCCATCGTTATGTTTTGGCCTGGAACCAGTCTATTATTCCAAAAATAAACTGGTAAAGGAGGGTAGGGGAAATGGAAAAAGCTAAAAGCCTAGGGCCTATGGTGCTAGTAGAAATAGGTCAAGATGAGAATCAAAAAGACCTGGGATTCAGTCCCGATTTTACTACCTAGTAGCTATGTGACTTTAACATCTCTAGACCTCAGTTTTCTCATCTGTAAAATGGGTATTTGATCACATCACAGCAGTGTTGCTATAGAGAAAGAGATCATCACATAATGTGCTAGGATGGTATCGGCATATTACAAGGACTCCTTAACAGTGCCTCTTGCCTGTGCTATTATAACCCAGGTACAATTTAAAACAAAATGAGGGGGGAATTATCATCATATTAGTGGTCTGACGGTAAGAATATATGGAACACAGCCTCTTGTGCTTTGCTAGCTGAACATTTTCCCATAAATCCATTAATAATCCTTTTTTGACATATTCTTCCCACAAACCCTATACTGGGAAACATTATTTGACTATATGTATTCTGCAGTTAGCTTTTTCAGTCTTTTCTTTTCTTCAAAAATGTTCCAAAAGCCCAAAGAGAAAGTGGATTAGATTGCCTTTCACTTGATTTAACATAAGCAAGAACGTTAATCTATGCTTCACTTATTATTTTTTTTTTTAATTTATTTTTTTTTTATTATGGGTAAAAATCAAAATTCTCACAATACATACAAACATTTGTAAAATAATATATAAATATATATGCATATATGTGTATTTGCTTACAAAAATGTTATTTATATATATATATATACATATATTTTAAGAGGTGCTTAGATTACCTAAAATATTACACGGAACCCACTGGGATTCCCATGTTGTCCACCTCCCACACCTCCCACCACATCCCACACAAACATCTCCCACAGTATGGCCCACCAACCTCAATGAACTTACACATCCTGGAGCCTTGCCACCAACCATAGACCACAGTTCACACTATAGACCACACTCTCTCCCACTCAGTTCTGAGTGATGTGTGCTGATTTAAAATGGCCTACATCCATTGCCACAACAGTACTCAGGACAACCTCCAACTCCCAAAGAAGCCCCTGTATTTCAACTGCTCATCCGCTCCCTACCCAAAAAGTGTCAAGTGGCCACTGGCTCCACCTCATTGTTATAATTTCTTGCATTGCAAGAATCACCATATGTGAGCAAGAGAATACCATCAAGTCCACTTTAGTCCATAGTTCTTCCCCCAATCCAGAGTTCACTTATTATTATGATAAATATTGCTGGAGTGAAAAATAAGCATCAGTGAGCTAAATATCTCAGATCTTAAATCCCAAATTCTAGACATGGAAATACCAGTTTAACAAACTATTAGGATACTTCCTAATTTGTCTCCCTGTCTCTAGTCTTACCATCTCCCTCTTCTTATACACCTCCTTACCTCTACCATTTCTAAAAGTGACACAAATTGGATTGTGTCACTCTTTTGCCTAAAATACTTCAATGGCTCCCTATTGTCTATATGACAAAGTACAAGCCCTTTACTAGGGAATGCAAAGGCCCTTCATGATCTGTTCCCTATCTTCTCCTCCCTATTACTCTTGACGCTGAAACTTAAACTTAATGCTTTTGCAAAACGCTTTGGATTCCCCAAAACATCTTACGGGTCCAAATGAGCATGCCTTTTCTCACTCTGTTCTCTCTACCTGGAATATCGTCTCCCTCAACTGCCCTTTGAGACTGAGCTTAAATACTACCTTCGCTAATAGCAGTATTGCCTTGGTCAGTTAAACTCCATGGGCCTCAGGTTCTTCATGCATTGAAGGATTAAATGAGTTAATACACATTTAGTGTTTCGAACAGTGACTGGCACATAGTAATTACATAATGAGTGTTAGCTTTGGTGATGAAAGAAAAAGGAGGAGGAAAGAGGAGAAGGAAGAGGTGAAGGAGGAAGAAGCGAAGGAGGTAGAAGAGGTAAAGGTAGTAGAGGAGATGAAGGAGGTAGAGGAGGAAAAGGAGGAAGAAAAGGAAGAGAGGAGGTAGAGGAGAGGGAGGAAGAGAACTAGTTGTTGAAGAAAGGTTCTCTAATACCCCTAAAGAGAAATGATCAATGCCTATGTAAATATGTATCACAGGACAAACTCAATTACATTAACATGCTTAAATGTGTAATTCTAAAACTAGACTATGACCTCTTTGAAAATAGGAGCAGTGCCTTATTCATTCTTGTATTGCCAGCATGTAGAACAGGGCCAGGTACATAGCTGCTATTATTAAACTATATTAAACCAATTCAACAGACCACCTTAAAATCAGCAAAACCAACCATGGAAGAGCTAACTAGTATTCTTGAGTCTCTCAAGAAAATGATAATTTTGGGCAGCAGAGTAGAGTCTCTCTTCCAATAACCAAATTAGGCCTTCAATAATTGAGGAAATTAGGGAAAAACATGTCTATAGTAGTCAACCCATCTTGTAAAACCAATCATCAAAAAGGACCAAAAGAGCTCCAAGTATATAAAGCCAATTCACCAGGTTGGGCATAGCATTTAATAGAAAAAATAGGTAAAACACTGACAATATTCATACCCTATTGCCATCTTTGGAGCCTTCAAAGGCAGTGTATGTAACACATACAATCAGCTTAGCAGAAATCTAAGAGAAGAAAGAAGCCTGAAAGGCCATGATAATCTATTGTACAGTCAGTTTTGATTCCAGAAAAAAAGAGACCAGGGGAAGTACATCAGGGTTTGACCAAGAATTATAATATTTTTTGCTATCCACGGGAATGTAAGTTCCTCTAAGAAATGGAAAATGTAAGTTCCTTTAGGAAAGGGACCTTATCTGTCTTGCTCTCCACTGTATCCCCAGCACACTTTATCTGGCATAAAGCTGGTGTGCGATAAATTGTTAACTGACTGGCCTTAATTAAAAAGTAGCAGTTCATAGTGCCAAATACAGAAATATTTCAAGTCATCACGGAATCAAACAGCTTAAAGTAAAGTCCTCTAATTCAATCCCCACTAATGCCACCAGTACGACCATTTAATGCTCCACAA